>VZTU01009896.1:142687-153970 GCA_013400835.1 Zapornia atra
TGAGGGGGAAACCCTCCCCCCCCCCCCCCCCCCCAAATCTCATTAAATGCTGTGAAAGTACTTTCTAAAAAGGACTATATGGAGGACATGTTGCCCCATACCATGCAGAAAGCATGGCTTTAAGCTGGGGGACCTTCTCTCTCTACTGTTTCTACTTAATGCTGACCTGGAGGGACGGGGCCAGCAGGTAAAAACTGTCCGAGCAGCTAGCAGCCACCTTCGGTTTCTGGGTTTGACAGTGATACAGCTGCCCAGATACCCTCAGGAGTAAGATCTTAAGGAAACAGCTCTAAAATCTGAACTCTCTGCGGTATTTCTTCCCCCAGTCCACTAGAAGGACTTTGCTTTTCAGGAACAGCTTGGTCTTTAGCGGTATCTTTCCAAATTGGGTGAAGGGATTAGAGCTGTTACAAGTCTGGTTTATTTTGTGCAGAACCACAAACCCTTGGAAGCATCTTCGAGCCAAAAAGATTTTAAATTTCTTTAGCACCTAATGTAGATGTGAACTTTTAATAGGACACCATGGGTGCTTTTTTTATGGGCACCACAAACACGAGCCTGGTCTTCTCCATAGGAAAATTTGTCTCTTCTCCCTTTTTTTTCTTTTTTTTAGAACTTGGGCTACAGGTTTTTTTGACAATGGAACATATTTGCATACTGTTTTACTAGTGAAGTCAGACTTAGAAGTACGTAAACAGGTGCTTTTGAACTGAGATGTGCAGATTTGGGGTTGTACTTCTGTCATGCTGTGACATCACCTCACTGTACTGCAGTGTAGTTTTCTCTCCTGTTTCCCAATGTTTACGTAGCGGGGTGGATTTTTTTCACCTGTCTCAAGTTGGCTTCTTATTGCACCAGACTAAGGAAAAATGTGCTATCCCCAGGAACAAAAAGTACTACTGAGGAGCTGCTCCTATTTCTTCTCCCCAAAATACATTATAAATTTTACTTATGCTTTCCTGCTACGCTTCGTATTTCCAACGTGCTGTTCCCTCTGTTACAGATAGTTGTTCAGGCACTGCAGTGTTCCCATTACTCGATTCTCTGGCAGCTGGTAAAGATCACTGAAGGCTCCCCTTCCAAAGTAAGTGGGCATTTGATCACACAGGTTTTACCCAAGAGCACTAGAGCCTGTTCTCTGTACCTTCACCCATTGCACGGTCATTTGATGTCATCATGAAACGTACACGGTGTTGGTGGTTTGATTTATTCCCCATTTCAAGATGTTTAACATCCTGGGTGCCTAAGCAAGCTGGGCAGACGGTGGGAGCTGTCTCGATCGGGGTTTGATGCTAGCTGATTTTTTATTGCTGAAGACACTTCATGCCCTTTGTTGTGAGTATAGCAGCGTGCAGGGATGGGTCAGTAACGATGGCAGCGCTGACCTAACAGCTGTATGTGATAGTGAGGTTGTGTACGCCGCAGATAGCCCAACATGTCTGTGTATTCACCTCACGTGCCTTTTATCTTGCCAGATACAAAGGCAAGGTTACTACCAGTGATGATTACTAATAATTAAACCTGAGTTGCACACAAGCGTAATGCAGACAGGACAGTGTTACACAGGACTTGTTTGTTACAGTAAGCTTTTCCAGAACCTTCCCATAGCAGTTTCCTCAACCAGAGGTCCCAACATCCTGTCTTTCTAGGGCTTTTTCAAAAGCAATGCATCAAGTAAAAATGGTATTAAAACTGGGGTAGTAAAGGTGCCTCCCCATCAGCATTAAAAAGAACAAAATCCTCTACTAAAGCACTACCAAAATAAGCATTTTAGTGTATGAAAATGATAAAAATATGCTGTAGATTCTTCGAGCTGTTTTGAATACTGACATTTATTGACATTTAAAAGTAGTTACTAAAACCAAATACTTGGTATCCTTCATTCTATGTTTGCTCCTGTTTTCCTCTCTCGGCTTCTTCAGCTTCTTTAGCATGTTGGTTGTCTATAATACTGCATCTTGACACCTTATAACTGAGAAAACCGAATACACCCCCTTGGGTTTAAATGAACCCAGAGTCTCATCATGACAGAACATCTGAAGTCCTGCCAGCTGGCAGCAATGGTGTCCTATGGGAGAAGTTTCACTTTGATAGAAGGAGCCAAGGAGCAAACAGTAAACCCAGGAGGCCATACACTGCTTCAGCCCTGAAGTCATGAAGCCAACACACCGAATCTCATTCTAGAGCACCTCATCAGTTGTCCAAGCCTATTCTCAGCACCTTTATTAAACTTTTCCCCATGTGCTCTCAACTACTGGGTCTTGCTGGGTGTCTTACCTACTCCTGAAGGTGCCCAGTGAATCTATCCTCCTGCTTGCTGGGCCCCCTGAGAAGCAATGCCCAGCCTGAGGACACATGCCAGGACACAGCGTTTGGGAAGATTCTCATCTCCCTTTGCTGCATTCCTCCATTCTTTTGACCTAACTACAGCAAATTGCTGTGGCGTAACGTAGACGGTTCAGGGTGATGGCTGCCAGAATTGCTGGAGAGGTGTTTCATGTTTAGTTGTGTCTAAATTTTTAGCAGAAGAAATGTACTTACCATGAGCTACAGCTAGTGAGTAACACACCATGGTTGTCTGCTCAGAAGCTTTTGCATGTTGGTGCCCAAGTATTCATGTGGGCTGTTGTCTGCAATACTGCAACGATGGCCTGGGTCAGCTGGAGGAGAGAGAGAGACCTTTATTTCAGTGATGAGGCTTTCTTTGCAGACGAACTTAGTGTGATTGCCTGCCTTTGCCCTAGTTTTCCGAAGCAGGATACATTTAGCTGAGACATTGTTTCATGAGAGGAATGCAGAACAGCCCTGAGCTTTCATGTATTTCTGATCCTATTCTGACTCACGTTAAGTCAGAATGTTCACAGGAGTGGGAAAAACTTTGGAAGACCCATTTAGAATGACCATTTGAAGTCCAAGTCAGTTCCACTTCTGCAAACCCCAATGAAAACTATCATTAACCTAGAGGGCTGTAATTAACTTACTGTGTGGGGTGCACCTACACCCCCTATAAAAATACTGACTGCTTGGTTCAAGAGGAGTGCTGTACTACCATCAGCTCTTCGCGCCCAGCCAGCGACCTCAGCTATGCCCACACCATGAACAGGTTGAAGACAAACCCACAGACCTGATGCAGTGATGGTGTTTTGTTCTCTGTGGCTTTTTTCCTGTCACACTTTCCGTTGCAGTTTGTTCACTGTGAAGATGAATCTGATTGTTTCATCCATCAGGAGAGCGTTTTGCCTATGGTTGTTCTATAAGCTGTGACTTGGGCTTGTAAATTAACAGGCATTCAAGTGGATCCCTCCTAAAGTATAATGTCTGGGAAGACAAAAGCGTTCACACAAATGTCTCAGAATGAGAATGGGGTGTTTCATGAGTGTTTTTGAAGTACGCAACCTCTACAGGAATGTTTCTGACAAGGTGCTTTAACTGGACATCCTTCCAGCTTTCTGATGTTACTTTGCTGGAGCTGTAGCGCTCATAAGATGGACAGGATGGTGGTTTGTAGGCTGAAGTTGTATCTTTAGCAGACCAATGGATATAGCTGTAAAAATTAGAGGTGCTTTTGGGATCACAAAGCTTTCAGGTTTGAAATAAAAGCAGCAGATTACAAAGCAAAATACAGGTGGGGAACAATTGGTTTCTGTTGGCTACAGACCAGGTAGACTGTCTCTGAAGGAAAAGGCTGTTGGTACCTCTGGAGGTGGGAGCAGGGGAAGGTGAGGTGATAAGACAGTTACAAGGAGGGGAGTAGGAGCTGGGTAGTGGGGAAGAGAAGGAAAATGAAAGATGAAAGGGCTAATGGGAAGAACGGAATTTATAAACTGTCAGAAACTTAATCTGGAGTCCCTGTTTCTCTGTGTCCTGTAGGTTTATGAATTCTTGTTCCCAGGCTTGTGTTTGAAAGATGACTTTTTAGAATTCTGTTGAGCATCCAGGCTGAGAGCGCAGAGACAGAGAGATTGATTTGGCAGAAATGTTCATCTGCTGCCAGCTGGGTCATTTGTGCAAGCTCATGCTGGCAAAAAGTAGCTGCTGTGTTTGGCTTCGTTAGTTCCCGTGTCGGCATGCGGTGCGCAGGGCAATGTGTATGAACGTGCTGGAATTCCTTCAGTGGAGCTCAACGTTGCTTAGTAATTTTGCGTATTGGTTCTAGGGTAGAGTCATATGTGTCAAGCAAGGGTACACAACTGGGAGCAGAATCCTGCTGGGGTGAAGTTTTTCTTAATCTGGTGTTTAAACGGCTCTTCCGCAAATACATCCTCTCCCCAAAGAGGACTGCTCTTGTTTGGAAACTCTCCTCCACATTGCGCCCGAGCCCAGGGCATTCTAGTGCTTTCTGAGTGACGCTCTGCAGCACTCTCACAGGAACCCACTGCCCTTCTTTTGGGAGCATGAGATCCCCTGTTTATATGTGGCTGCTGTTGGACACGTGGGTGCTCCAGCATCATGTGTACCCACAGCCACAAAGTTCCTTGTGGTCACATCCCCACGCTCGAGGTGTGGGTTCCTGCATGGCACACTCCGTGCTGACAGTCCTTCAGATGGATGCAGGCTACTCGTGGCTTCCAGCAGTGAGGATATCCCACCAGGCCTAGGTGGTGGCTGCAGTGGTGGGATGTCTGACTTGGTCTGACTGCTGCTCTGGTCTATCCCAGGGTTATTCTGTGTGATCACAATGCTGCTTTTACGCTTCTTTTCAAGGTGACTCCTCCTTTTTGCAATAGTTTCTTGGTAATCTCCTGATTTTTTTAGCAAAACCATTGTTAACTCTCCTCATAGTGTTAGCGGTGTTCAGGCAAACACCCCTCAGAACAGGCAGCTTCCACTTTTCTGTTCACAGGCGCTGGTGCCCTCAGGTTCTCATCGGATCCACTGTTGCTTATCCAGGCTGGTGCATGAGGCTGCCCAGCAGATTCCCTGCACAACGTAATACCCTTTGCAGTTTGGATCCTAGAGCTTAAGGAAGTGATGTCAGCATAAAAATACTTTCCAGACATTTTCATATAAGGATGATAATTACTGATTGATTGAGTTAGTAAGAAAGTCATAATTATCTGCACAGTGATAAAGATTCCACCAGTTAAGTACAGAGTAAAGTTGGGGCAGAGTTATTTTAAAATTCTTTTATCAAGGTGGCCTGTGGAAGGGAAAAAAAAGGGTGTACTGTGGAGTCAGTGTCCAAGATCCAGCAGGAAAAATGAATTCATAAAAGAGGGTTGCAGCTGGTAACAGCAAAATGTGTAAGCCTTGAAATATCCCCATGCTAGTGCTCTCCTCTTTGGTTGTTGTCTCGTACGTGTTCGGAGGAGGCTGAGCCCATGGCTCTGTGGGCTGTTGTAAGCAGATGAGCGCTTTGACTGGAGGGAACTGCTTTTTGCTGTGCAGTTGTGGGAGCAGCCTGTGGTAGCCTAGTTTTTCCACCTGAGAAGTGGTCTGAGGATGGCTTCAAAGGAAGCTGGCAGTCTCTCAGAGTTCTTTTGTCTGTCTACTTCTGGGGTGTAAGTACAGCCTTGAGGTAGGAGATTGGGGATTAAAGAGTTGTTTCCATCTAAAGCTCTTCATGTGTTCAAATAAACAAGTGCTCAAGACCATTATGCTATGCGCTGTATGCTTACATAATGAAATATTTACAGCAGAATAGAGTCCAAAATCCTAAACCAGCCAAAAAACCCCACAAACCCCAAAGCACAAATAGCCCAAACATTCAGGGACAAAATTCAGACATGGGTGAAACAGTTCTGAATAAGCCGCAGCCAGACTAGCCAAAGGCATGGCTGTTCCAAAGCAGGCAGAGGAACTCCTGGGGGATGTTTAAAGTACAACGTAGTGACTTGGGGACTTCTCGTATTGATACAGACACAATGGAAAAGCACAAAGTGCTCAAGGGAAGGGTCACGAGGGGCAGAAAGTTGGCTCGTGTTCCACAGCCATGTTGAAAGCTAAATGGTTCTTGAACATGGTAAAGCTTATCAAGGAGTTGGAGTTGCAAGGAGATGGAAGTTGCTCCTGCGGGTGAGGGGTTTAGAGGAAAGGCGGTGGGGAAGTAGGAGGAAAAACATTGGGTTTGGCAGGTGAACCTAGCAGAGGCACAGCGTTTCTGCATGGCTGCAGTGGAAAAAACAAGCTCAATATCAAGCTAGAGAGTAACTGAAGAATTTCAGATAGCAGTCTTGTTTGGTTAAGAGGTGCTCCTAAGCCACCACTGGCCCTTGCTCTCAGCGGGTTGTTCTTGGTCCTTCCATGGGCTGGGTGTATTTTAAGCTGCTTACACTGTGCAGTTGAAGAAAGGGTTATTTTTACCCTGGGTCCCTTCAGCGATCCAGTTCATAGTGTGATGCTGTGGTTTTACCCTGGCATCTGAGAGGATGGTGACATTTTCCATACCAGTGTTTCTGCTGAAGCTGATGTATCAGGTAATCGTACCTCTTGAGCCTTGGCTGTGTGCCCCAGAACAGTAAAAGCCTTGACAATTGCCATTTTTTATGGTGGGTTTTTTTTTTCTTTCTTTCTATTTGCTCTTTTAAAAAAAAGAATTACCACTCTGTCGTAGTCTGGGGGTTTCTCCAAATGTAGAGGAGTTCCAGATGGCACAGTCAGGCTTGCTTCTGCTGTCTGTACCGCTTCCAAATGATGGCCTGACAAAGCTTTGAGAGAGAGGATGATAAATAATGGGTACCTATGTGTTCCCGTGCTTTGGCAGAAACAGGAGACGTGCTCATCCGCTTTTTAACTTTATATAGGATTCTTTCTAGCTTTTGGTTAGTTGGATTCATGAACATCTAAATGGCAGGTGATATAAAGTAAGAAGTTCTCCAAGCAATGGTAACCCCAGGGGTTAAAGCTGTAAATCAGATTATCACATAACAGTGAGCTGGCCAGCATGACATCAGTCCTGGGAACAGCCTTGGAATGGCAGATAGGAGCCACCAGCAGTGCAGGGCTGAAGGGAGGAATGAATAGGGTCGAGAGGTGAGGCTGGAAGGACCAAAGAAGTCTGCTCTGGAGGAGGTGGTGGGTTGGGCAGAGAAGGAAACCAGTAGGAATGCCAGTTTCTGTAAGATGTTAGTGTCACATGGCATTTCAGGGTGAGGCTCTGAACTGAATGTCATTCTTTTTCGGTAGCTTAAAGGTGATTAATGTGTTAGAAAAAAATTGTAGGTGGGAAATATCACACAGGGTGAGAGGGGGATAGTGTCTGATGTGTTCCAGGAGAGAGCCCTTCTCTGCTAAAAACCATTCTTACCAGTCATTGGGGCAGGGAAAGGGAAGGCATTTAAAACACGGGTGATGTAGGTCAGTTGGTAAACAGAATACAATTTAAATAAATAATAAAAAAATAAGGCATTTTAATGCTGCCAAGTGGAAGGCTTCTATCGGGGAGCTAGAAGGCTGGTGAGTGGAAAGTTGTGACTTGGAGCAGAGCTGTTGTACAGACCATGTAAAGTGGTAGCACAAAGGGACCCTCGGCTGTATTAGCAGAGAAAGGTGAGGAAGCTTCACCAGAAGCAGGAAGGTGAAGGAGCTTCAGCATCCATCTCGGAAACCCACGGTCACTCTATTCCAAGTTCTAAGAGTTTCAGGGAGTTAGGAATACTTGGGGTGTGCCGGCACACTCGCAGACCTGCCGTCTGCTGTGAACCGGGATGGGAAGAACATATGGACTGCGAAAAGGCTTTTCAGTAAACAAAGAATAACAAGATCTTAGGATAGGAAGCAACAAGAGAAGCTAAAACTAGAAATGAGACACATGGCCTGAACAGCCGGCATCATTACCAATGGGACTGCTCAGCAAGGAAACATTGCGTGTATGCGATGCAGGGTCTCTAGGGGATGCACCGTCTCCCATCAGAAAGCCGAAGCAGGCACCATGGACGAAAGCCTGTGGGAGCAGCCTCTGCACAAGGCAGATATGGTCCCTTCTTTATGTGAAGCTGGTGATGGTGAAAACTGGGCAGGGAAGGCGCTTCCAGTGGTCCCAGGTGTGTGTGAGAAACGCTGTTGTCTGGGGGCCCTGCAGAAGTGCTGGCACTTTGGTGATGGGGCAGGCAGGGCAGAGGCGTCTGTAGCCTCCAGCGATGCAGAGTAGCAGTGTTTGGATAAGTGCAGGTCCTTGGGCACAGAACCTGAAGCTAACACAACATTCTAGTGATTTCTGGTTCTTGTTTTCCTCTTGGTGTTTGGTTTGTCACCCCTGCAAAACCACATTACTGTTTGTGCCGTGAAGCCATGTGCATCTTCAGCACGGTTCTTGGTTACAATAGAGGCAGTGCTGGCTGTTCACAGAGGAGGGCTCTTCTGCTGTTTCCACATGGCTGTTTGCTCTATTCTTATAACGATGTTCCAGTATCTTCTATTTTGTTTTGGTTTGTTTTCACTGGTCTGTTTTGTTGTCTGTAAAAACTAGGATTTCATGAGTGTCCCGCATTAATTCCCCCAGGTCAGACTGTACTGAACCTGCCTCTTCTGGTACCCACTTCAGGTGTCTCTAGCTCAAGGGGATGAGGAACATCTCTCTTTTCCACCCACAAATCCTTCTTTCACCAGATCAGCAGACCTCCATCCTTCTTCCAAATCTCCTCAGGGCTCCGTGATGTGCTTTCCCATTTCCCAGCTCTGTGGGCAGTTCACATAATGGTTTTTTAGAACTTGAGACATTCATTGGCATGTTACTTTGTTGTTCACATTGACTTATCCTGAGTACAGAATTCTTTATAAACCACTGGATGGGCTCACCTTGATATATTACACTTTTTGTTCTGAAATATTTATAATTTACAGTCAATATAAAAAGGAGACAGGTTAATTCAGGGATAAATTTAGTTAGTTATTATAGGGGAACTTGGGGTCATTCCTCTGAAAATTCATGCCTTGCTTTATGAATAGCATATTTTTCCATGGCCTTTTATATTTGGCTAGTTTATAGGGCTGAATGTATGAAATGACACCAGCTTTTTATTTTGCTTGTTCCTAGCAACCTTTTATTAACATTTCTGTATTATCCCTCTTTTAATGTTTATTCTAGGAGGACTTGTTGGTATTGAGGAAAACTGTGAAATCCTTCCTGGCTGTCTGCCAGCAGTGTCTATCAAATGTCAACACTCCAGTCAAAGAACAGGTAAAGGAAATGTCTATCACATGCTTTTTAGAGAAATACGAATGTTAAAGTGTAGTAAAACTCCAGATGATGCTACATCAAACTTAAATCATCTGTGCCTGCTGTCTAAATTAACCTGACCGATTACTCTGCAAGAGCAGCTGTGTTAAGAGCACCTTCAAAGGCCTGCTAACCCGGACTCATTGCTGATATCTCAGTAAGGATCACCTGGATGCTTAGGCTCCTGTTCAGCAGGCGTGACTTTAGGCATCAAACTCTTATCACCTAAAACAAATGCTGTATTAACACAGAAAGAGGCACTTTCAAAGGGTGGTTTGGGACCTCAAGTTCCCTGAAACTTTCTCTGTATATTTATTCGTGTTTTCCCCCTGTTACTGGCTAACAGGAGTCCAGAGCAACTGCTTTCTTGCCAAAGGCAACTGCCTGAAGCCTTGATGTTATTTCATTGTTCCGTTCTCCTAATATCTCATTTACATGTAGTGGTGAACACTAATTATTGTAGCTCTTCCCCATTGTGGCTTATGGGAGAAAACTGAGGCTTCAAGCCCTACGGGTCACCCTCCTGCCTGTTTTCTAGCAGAAAGAAACGTGAATTCCTCTTACAGAAATACTCTGAACAGCACCAAGAATGTGCTGTCCTCTCACCCTGAGCAAAAATGGTCACTTCACAAACAGTTAATGTCTCCTTGAGGAAGCAGAGTAAAATATCTATTTAAATAGTACCTTCACTATAGAAACATAAAGATCTTGGGGGGATGGGGGGTAGATTGGGGAAAGTCCAGAGGGATAGTGACAGGCTGGAAAGGTGGGCCCAGGTGAACCTGATGAGGTTCAACACTGCCAAGTGTCAGGTGTTGCACTTGGGCCGGAGGAATCCCAGACATAGATACAGACTGCGAGAAGAGCTCCTGGAGAGCAGCCCTGCTGAGAAGGACCTGGGTGTCATGGTGGATGAGAAACTTCACATGAGCCAGCAGTGTGCTCTTGCAGCTCTGAAGGGCAATGGTATCCTGGGCTCCATCAGCAGAGGGGTGACAGCAAGGACAGGGAGGGGATTGTCCCTCTCTGCTCTGCCCTTGTGAGGCCCCAGCTGGAGTCCTGTGTCCAGAGCTGGGGCCCCAATACAAGAAAGATGTGGAACTGTTGGAGAGGGTTCACAGGAGACCACAAAGATGATTAGAGGGCTGGAGCACGTCCCCTGCAGGGAGAGGCTGAGGGAGCTGGGCTTGTTCAGCCTGGAGAAGAGAACGTTGCAGGGAGACCTCATTGCAGCCTTCCAGTCCCTGAAGGGAGCAGAGAAACAGAAGGGGAATCAACTTTTTAAAAGGGTAGACAATGGCAGGACAAGGGGGATGGATTAAAGCTAAAGGAAGGCAGGCTTAAATTAGATATTAGAGGGAAGTTCTTTACAGAGAGAGTGGTGAGGGACTGGAACAGGCTGCCCAGAGAGGGGGTGGATGCCCCGTCCCTGGAGGTGTTCAAGGCCAGGTTGGATGGGGCCCTGGGCAACCTTGTGTAGCTGCAGGCCTGGAGGTTGGTGGCCCTGCCTGTGGCAGGGGGTTGGAGCTCAGTGATCCTTGGGGTCCCTTCCAACCCAGACCAGTCTGGGACTCTATGATTCTCATTACTATAACTGCTGTGGTTTAGGTTGCTTGGTAGGCTGGCTGAAAACTGAAGTGCACGGGGCTGTGTGCACCCCTGTGCCGACAGCAGGTGTGTGAAATGCGAATGCACAGGAAGGTACCTGATTCTGCAGAGGTTCCATGTAGTACCGCGGTTCTCTGGTGGAGATGTGTGGGGAGCCACGCCTGCACAGAGTGGGGAGCTCCTGCTCTATGTATTTAGAAATTGAGATTAAAGAAGTTAATAGGTTGTGATCTGGAAAAGTAAAAAGCCAAACTCAATAACTGGTTTGTTTGCTGAGATTTTGGGAACATTTGCTGATTCACATCAAGTCTGGTGACACCTTTTGGTTGGCTGCAACTCCTGTTTCTATCAGAGCTCCCAGGGTTTTGCAGAGGCTCTACCTACCTGGCCAGTGGTATTCACCTGTGTTTTAGTGCTTCTTCAGAGACAGTTTTGTTGTGATGAGAGGTAGCTCTGCTCAGCGTTTCCCCTGTGTTCTGCACCTGGATAAATCACACACAGACACAGAATCACACAGA
>VZTU01009898.1:0-22724 GCA_013400835.1 Zapornia atra
CGGCGGCGGCCGGTGAAGGCAGAGTAGCGCAGGGCAGCGGGGCTCCACTCCCGCCTCACCCGGCCGCCCCGGGGGTCGCTGGCACAGTGATATCCCCTTCCCCGCCGGCGGACGCCGAGAACAGGCGGCGGTGCCCTGACGCCTTCGGCGGCGATCAGGAGGACGGGTCGCTTCCTCCGCTTCCACCTCCTTCTCCCCCACCGGGGCGCTGGCTCTTTTTCGTCCCCCCCTTTCTGTCCTTCTCGCTCTTTACTCTCGCTGCTCCATGGGGCTGGAGGGGCGAGGCGGCCCCCGCGGAGCCGGTGCGAACGGACGGGCGGGCGGCTGCAGTGCCGGCTCCTCTCCGCTTCCCCCCCCCTCCCCGAGCCCGGTCCTCCTCAGGGGCGCTGCCGATGTTACCGTCCGGTGCTCCCCGGGCGTGAGAGTAGAAGCTGTCGAGGGACGTCGGGGTTACTCCTCTCTCTTCCCGGCTTCGGCCTCTGTCAGTGCCAGGACGCCGGGCTGGCTCCTCGCTGCGGCGCGGGCAGCAGCCGGGTTATTAGTATTATTAGTGTTATTGTCATTATCTCTCTCTTCCCCTGTGGTTCTGTGTCTCTCCACCACTTTCAGACCAGCCCATTATAACGCCGGCGGGAGGCGGAGCCAGGACGGAGATCTGAAAGGGTGGTGGGTGGAGAAGCAAGGTAGCAAAGGTGGGTATACGCTAATAGGCCGTATCAGAGCCGTAATTAGCCGGGATGACAGACAGCGAGGTCTTGTTGGAAAGTGATTTTACCAAACTTGTTTGTATTTTCTCCTGCCAGGTCCCTCCCCTTCCCGGGTATTTCGAATGAAGCCGCAATCCGGCGAGACTTTGCAGAGCCGGGCCCGCCTCCCAGGTGTAAGATGCAGAATGACTTATAGGTGGCAGAGCAGAACCTGTTACATGCAGTGATTTATTTTAATAGCGCCGTATATAGCAACAAGTTGTAGTGTGACAGCTCAACAACCTGTTGGAAAGTAAGACACAGCTTCGCAGTCGTGAATTCCTAATGATTTATGTAGCCTGACAAAGCCGTTTCAGTCCTGGCCCCTCTTTCCTCCTGTCACAAGCACACCCGGTGCAGGGGTAGGATGGGAACAGGTAGGCAGTGCTGTTGGTTTTTGCTATGAGAGAATTAGCCAAAACCTTAACCTTACCATTAAGTGTGTTAATACTGTCGTTTGATCTCTTCCGGGTGGTGTGTTTGTAACCTCTTTATTATAACTGTTGCTCTCCAATAAAATGTTTTACTGGGGTTTGGAGGTTTTTAAAATTTATTTTGTCTTAAATAGTGACTTTGCTTTACTGTTCTTGCACATTGCCGATCTATAAATTTTCTGTAAAGTCTGTGACAAAAAGCTTTCTGTAATTTTCCTAGATACCTTTCTAGAGAACTTTGGGGTTGGTTTTAGGTTGTTTTTAGGTTTAAGTTGTCTTACCCTTCAGAGGTACTGCCTCTTTCATCAGTATCCTAGACAGAACTCGATAAAGAGAGCTATATGGCAGAAGCTTCTCTGAAAACTCCCCATTGAATCCTATCCTGCTCACTGTTCAAAGTCAATTGCAAAATGCCAGTAGATTTCATAGGGCAGTAGGCACTAGTGTCTGCGAAACAATAACAAAAACATCAGTAGAAATCGAGTGTCGTGCTTGTATTTTATTTCTCATACATACACTTTGAATTTTGTGTCCTGGAATAAAAGTTGGATTGCTTCATATTTTCCCCAAGCAGCCTGTCTAAATTGGACCTTATTTTCAGATAAGCCCTTGATGCAGAGTCACTCTGCTTAAGCCTCTGCTGCTGTGGTCTGGCTCTTAAGGAGTGTGGAGAGGAACATGAGAAAAGGCAGGTTTAAAAGACTGACTGGACAAACAAACAGCACCATTTTCTGTCTCGATCTCTCTTGAATAGAACATACGTTCCCAAACACACACCTGCATTTTGTTTCAAAACTTTGCCATGTCTTCAGTCTCTGTAAGTCTTAAATAGCAAATACCAAACAATGGGAGGTTCTTCTATCCTTCTGGCCATACTCTCTCTCGCTAACTTTAATGGCAACGGGTTTGATGTTTTCCTGTTCTCACCAAAGCTGTACAAGTTCAGAAAAGCTGGCAATTCAGAAAGACAAAAAATAAGAGGAGGGAGACCTCTCTTGGTTCCTTGTTGTTGTTGTCTCCATGTAATGTAAACAGATCTTTCAGTAAAGCCTTGCATTAGCCGTAGGTGCCAATGTTTGTGTTTAAGGGTATGGGAAACAGCTATCATTCCTTCCAAAACTTGTATTTTCTAAGATGATGCCAGTGGCGAGGGTAGTTTTTTCCCTCTTCCTGCTTTTGTTGTAAATTGCAGTGAAGTAGCGATGATTTGCTAGCTTACCTTTGATGTTTATTTTATTACCGTTCCACTATTTGTGTGGAAAATGTACACATTGTCTCTTATCTTTATTCAAAGAACTTAAAAAGTAATTCAAATGCTGTAGGTAAACACGTCAGACATAACAGAAGCTTTTTCACAGCCATACTTCAAGACTAGGAGTGGATGGCAAAGCTGGTTTTGCAAGATTTAAAGAGGGGACACAAGCCTGTGCTCAAAATAATACAATTACAAAGATAGCTATTAACGGCTGGGAGCAGGGAGCCTGATTCTCACTGGGGCTCAAGGCCCCTTCGCCGCCTCTGAGCGAATGCCTGTTGTAAACTGGCCCTTGAAATCTGTGGCAGCTCTTACCTGAGGAAACAGATGAAGGTGCTTATGTGAAGAGCCCTGCATGCTTTAAATAGAGCCTTCCTGGCCCAAGTGAGAGCGGCATCAAGCCCATCGCTATTGCTGCCTGTGAAACAACGAGCGAAGCTGTAAGAAGTGGTGAAATCGTCCAACTACTCCCATCTCTCACCACTGAGAGTATATGTAACCTCAAGTCTTTTCCTGCTATAGTTTTTTGAAAGGCACAGTATCGCCTTCAGGTTTATAAAGATTAACACAATCATCGGAAAAACTGATTCTGTTAAGTAAACTTCACATCAAAAGCACTTTGATGTGCTGTATTATAGCAAAGCCAAACACTCCACCCCCCATCACCCCAAGAAAAAACCTCCAAAAACCTCTAGTAAAGCAACGAAAAAAAAAATCAAATTCTTTGTTCTAAAATGAAATGTCTTCCTCTTTAGAGCAGCAGAGCAAGGGTGTTTTTTTTTGATGTATGACCCCCTCTTTTCCTACCCAAAACAGTACCTAGTCAAAGACAAAGAGGAGAAATGTAAACAGTTGCTTGAAAATCACACACTCAACTTTGCTTCCATTTTCTGTAGTATTTCACTCCTTTAATTCAGATGTAGTAAGAGTGTGATGATTGGTATTTGGAGGTAGGGCAGCGTAGTCCTTTGCAGTTTGCTCAAGCTGTGGATGCTAAAAAAAAATATTCCTTACTAAACGTAGCAAAATGCTACACTCTCCAGTGGTTGTGGGTATATTTTTGGCTGAACCATTTGTGCTGTCTCAATGGTATTTTAAACCATGATTTGGTTTTACACTTCAGCAAACATTGTGCAAAGGTGCGTCATGCTGTTGTCTTGCCTTTAATTATTTTTTAAAATTTTTTTTCCCCACCCAATCCTTTTTTACCATCTTTTCTGCCTTCTATCCCTCCAGATTGCTAACTAGACTAGAGAGACCTTCCAGACAAGATCATATAAGCACAACTGGTCAATAAAGGTCTCTCTGTGGTGACTGGGAAAATCCTACAGTTAGTGGTAGACAAGCTTATTTGTACATCTTGGATGTCCAGCATACCAGCTGCTCAAAATGCTTCATCATCTCTTGTCCTCCTCCTGCAGCAAGCAGCGAGCTGCAGGAGAGCGCTGCCTCACCAGGACTTAGGAAATTGAACAATGCAATAGACTACAGGAGCAACAATAGACCAGTTCAAAGAGTTCTCTTCGGATGGGCTGCTCACAGCAGGAGATGTGCCTAGCATGCATAAATGAACTACGGAGTCTGTGAAGGTTGACTAATTGCACTATGTATATTCTCATAGTTGAAGGAAATCCGACTGGAGACTGAGCTGAGAGAAAGGAGGTTGGTAGAAATTCATTTAGACCATGATAGGAAGAGTTCGATCACTGAGGCAGAATGCATGAATTCCCACACTGGGAGCTCTATGGATTTGCAATTTTTCACGAGCCATTCCCTCTAGGCAGAGATCTTCCATGTCTTTGGCAGGAACCAAGAGCTGAATTTACAGTGGGGACTTCCATTTCAACTTAGTTTGACACAGTCTTTACTTTCCTGGGAGCTGTTGCTCAGGCTGAAAATTTCCCATGCTAAAAGTTTAGCATTACTTCCTCCCTGTGCCCACTTCATGTCCCATAAAAGAGTCTCCATTTAAACAGATTTCTCTTGTGTACCGTATTGTGACAGATTTTTCACCTGTGAAGAGGATGGCATCATTGCTGTCATTACTAATATTTAGTAGCAGAGAAGTAATTCATAGAAGCATAGACACTTCAGGGTTGGAAAAGATCTCTAAGATCATCAAGTCCAGTTGTCTGTCCAATACCACCATGTCAACTAAAATTCCTGGTTCCTACATTGTCTTTTCCAGCCCAAAATCTCAGAGGTCTCACATTTTACTGGCAAAAGAGTGAAAGGGAGTCCTGCTGAAAATCATTCAGCAAGTTGGTTGCAACCCTGTCTGTAGAACTGAGCTTTTCAGAGTCCTTATCCTGTACTGTGTCCACTGAGGTATCCACAACGAGGCCTTATTAGAAGAGTTGTGCCATTTAGTAAGGAGTTGTCAAAATGGAGATCCCTCTGTCCTGGGACTCAGATAATTTATAGCTGGTTCTCTATGTTTGACTAGAGACTCAGGGGCTCAAATGGGGCTCCACACCAGCATAAGATGGACCTCTCCAGAATATATTGCAGGTCTGCAGTCTGAGAAAGTACATGGCATAAAAGAGTGCAGGGTAAAGAGTGAGGTTAAGTCAACACAGTATCTACAACATATTTTGTGATAACTTAATTTAGTAGCTGTTCTCCTAGGCTTTTCTCATGGTTGATATCCTGGTTTCATCTAACTGCACCAAGAAGGCGAAAATCCAAATGGTGATGGTCTTAGGGATTTTTGGATCTCTTCAAGGAGATTATTCTTATAGTAAGAATGAAACCAGTATTGGAAGGCAGCACAGGTATTGATAAGTCTGGATGTAATTGTCAGGGCAGAATTGCTTGCTTGCTGAGACAGAGGCTCCACCGCAATTAGAAGCTATGTTGTGTTATGTTTGTTATGAAGTTATGATGCAGAAGCCATTTGGTGAAATTCTATGGCACTCTGCCAGGAATAGTGAATGTTTCTTGCTACTGGTGCCAAACAAACTTAAAAAGAAACCATCATAGCTTGTTATTGCTGGTGCCAGACCAAATATCTGTTGGCGCCAAACTCAGTATTGATGCCAGAGGCTTGCTATCACTGGCCCATGATATGAGAAAACACAGGCTGAGCTGTTACAATAGCTTCTTATTGCCTTTAAGTCCATGCATTGATGGAGCAGAGTGAACGACACGGTGAGCGAGGTATGGCAAAATTAACTGAGAGCTGAAGCGCTTTGAATGTGTGATGGAAAGTCATTGAACTTTGCTAGCCCTTCCTGGAATACACCTAAGCCAACTCGAAAAACACATATATTTTACATGAGTAAATAAGGGACTAGAGATATGAAGGATACGTTTCCATTCAGCAAAGTTAAAGTACTATTTATAGCTCCGCGGATTAACAAATGAATCACCTTGCCAATAGTATTCCAGTTGAACAGCAGTAAGTATTCTACATTCTTACTTCTGGGTTGGGTTTTGCTTTTTTTTTTTTTTAGTTTGTTTGGGTTTTGTTGTTTGTTTCTTTCAAAAAGCTAGTTCTGGGCAGAATCACAAGATTTACATAAGCCTCAGCTAAATGTGTAAATAAATAGTGGTGTAAAAAAGTCTTGATTTTTTTTTTTTTCCTTTTTTCACCAAGACCGAGTCAACTGCTCTATGATGGAGCAGGCTGCTGGTGGCCAGGCCTTTCCATGGTAGGCAGGATTCAGTAGTAACATGAAGATTCTGTCCCCTTTGTGCATGTTCTGCCCTCCATTTGCTGTGCTCCATTTTCCTTCTCTGCTTCAAGATCTGATCTCATCATCCATAGAGCCATTTTAATTTAATCATCCCACTCTCTGGACAGCTCCAGGACAACATTGGTACCTTTGAAAATTTGGTCTGTGGTGTAGCTTCTTCCTCCTGAGACAGGCAGCGTGGTTACAGCGAGGGTACATCTACTACAGTAGCTCAGGGTGGTGTGGGACAGGGGGATTTTAAAACCTCCAAACCCCATTCCAGGAATCCGGTGTGTTTTCACCATTTTTTGAGCAGCAGAGAAGTGCAGTAAAAGCTTGAGGAGCTGGTTCTTCAGCTGCTGCAGATCTGACAAAATCATTAGTTTTGTTAAAATGCATGGGTTGAGTATCTGATCTCCAGTTCCTAGGTGAGTTCTTAAGGGATTAGCTGAGTTTCAGTCTCTTGAAGGTGCGAACAAACACACTGTTGCCTCACACACCTGAAGTTTCTTCCCTAAAGCCGTCACAGTGCTTTGTGCTTTGTGTGGAGGGTGTTGCTATTTCTACTCTGTAAGTAAAGGTTCACAGGTTTTAAATGTCTTGGCCAAACTTGCCCGATCTAAGCTGGGAATAGGACATGGGTTTCTTAATTCCTCAACTACTGCTCTACCTACTAACCCCGTTGTTTCCCTGAACCTTTACATATACTTGAGCAGATTAATAATTAACCTCCGAGTGGGGCACTTTGAAGCAAATGTAAAATGAAACCAAACACTTGTCTTGGTTTTTAGTCATACCAGATTTGCAAGTAGGGTGTGTTTAAATGATGCAGGTAGATAAAGTCTTGTTAATTTAGATTAGAGTAAAAGTCAGTGCCTTATCAAAGCAAGTGACTAATTAGGAAAACTATTACCTTTTGGAAAAGAAACAGTCGAACTACCACTCAAAATTATTTTAACTAATTGAACAGTACTAGTATTTATGCTGAATAAAGGCTCGTGCAGCTGCTGGGGAAAGGAGAAGGACTGAGAGCTTTTCCCAGGAATTACCAGTGCTCTGTTTTTTTGCTTTTAGAAACTTAACAGTATTTGTCATCGGTGTGTAAACATGTGGAAGGAGGAGAGTCCTGTGAGTCACCGGGGAGCCAAACTTCCAGAATTTAAGCAGAGGGGTGCTGCGTTTGTATTAAATATACAGGCTTCACTCTGCCTTACCAAGTCAACAAGGCAGCAAAGTGCTCATGAATGGTTTGAAATGATCCAGTGAATCTCAGGTTTGTAATAGCTACGACTGGGCATTTGAGAACCTGCAAGGGTGGAAACACTAGGGCAAATTCATGGTGTGAAAAGAAAGATTACGATCAGACTGTATTTATGTTCAGACAGATACATGCAATTGTGAAGAATCATTAAATAACTGTTAACCACACCTGCACAGAGCCTCTGGCAATGCTGGCTTATTCAGAATCTCAAGAACTGCCATGTGCCTGACATCATACCTTTGTAAGGAAAGAGAAGTCCTGGGTGTTAGCCCAAGACAGGTAAGTAAAACACAGTCCACACACTCGAGCCCGTCTAAGTGAGTGATTTTCTGGTGTGTCACCCAGTACCTTCTCCCCTGTAAATCTGTCAATAGTCCTGATCTGTTTGGTTAAGACCAAGTCTTACTGAACATCTCCAAACCTGCTTTAATGCAATGGCTACTTACCTGTAAATCAGTCAGGACTGTGAGGAAGGAGTAAGTACACACACGCACACAGGGAGTCTAGCACAAACAGTACCTTGACTTCTCTTGTAATTGCTGGTGTGACACACAGCTGCTTGTTTGGGTTTCTTCTTAACACGGATCATTTTCCCCTTTAAAAACACTGGGGGGTTTTGACATTTTTTCATGATGGAAATGACATTTCAGAAGATTTTTTGTTTTACTGTTAAAAAAAATAGGGAAGGGAAGCCAATGGGGAAGGGAAACAAGCAGGGCAAAGGTAGCAGAGGAAAAGGAAAATAGGACTGGGGTAAAGCTGGGATGAAGAGATGAAGATTTGGAGTAGATGGCTCCGCATGGCAAAGTAGTTCTACTCAAACTGTAGAAAATTTCCAGGATGCCCAAACATCTCAGATTTGGCTGCTTCTACTGGTGGAATTTTTTGGACTGCTCACCTCTACAGCTTTCCTCAGGCTAGGGAGTTCTCTGGGTTTTAATTTCCCATGGTGCGTTTGGAAGCAATAGTCTTTCATCTTCATTTTCTCTGCTGGAGTATACTTTTCCTGTCTTTCATGGCTAGAGGTGATTGAGAAGTTTGGGGTTTTTTATTGAATAAAAAGTATGAAAAAATGCAAAAGTGGAGATTGAACATCAGTGTGTAACTTCTGAAAGGGGCTACTGCTATGCATTGGTTTGATATCTCTTTCTAATTGCAATTTCTGTACAAGGTCTTCCTTTTTTTTTTTCTCCCTCACTTCCCACACCCCCAATGAAAATCTCCAGCAACTGTGAAGAATGGGAGATACTAAACCAGAAACTGAATACAACTGATGCACAGAGGAGTTTTCCAGAAGGTGGAATAATATTTCAAAAATTTGCAGGCTTCAATATTAATTTCAGAGACCTTGATAGATCATACAAAAGAGATATTTGCTCATCGCTTATGAGAGTCCTCATTCATAACTGGATTTATTTATGCCATAGGTGTTTGGAAGACAGTCCATTTTTACCTTTTACAGTTGAGATAGAGTTAATGACAAGAAACTTAGCAAAACCCAACAATATATGAAAACTTTTGAGAGTTATCATAAGAAAAATGCCCTCCCACCATATTACTACAAATACTCAGCTCTCTGTAAGTAAATCTTGGTGACTTGGACTGAGTTTAATTTGAAGGTAGGATGTGAAGCAGTACACCCTGTACCCTCTTATCCCTACTTTGGCCTTTAAATGCACTGTTGTTAAAGCTTGGCCCCTTGACGAAGTTAGGTGGAGTCAACTGCAGAGGCGAACTGCATAGGTGGGGCTTTCACGCCAGTGGGCCTGAATTCAAACCTTCAAAACTTTGGCCAGACTCATGACTCTTTGCAGTTGAGGCTTTAATTAAATGGTGTTGGATACGAGAGGTAAATGTGGAAACTGTATTTATTCTATTATACTAGCTCACGTTGCCGAAAGAAATAGAGCCGCGCTTCTTGATGGAAGAGACAGAGCTAAGTGAATAATTCGCAACAAATAATTAATCTAAATGTTTCTAAATGATTCTTACAGAATCTGATTATGGTTGGGAAAGATCCCTGTTTATTAATGCTATGGGACTCCCTTTCACAAGGGGAAAGTTTATTTATATAAGATTAATGGGTTGAGGTATAGACTTGCAAGTTCTTCATGAGTCATCAGACCCAGAAAACGTGTATTTTCTATTAAGGCTAATACAATCTTCCAAGCAAAAGCATTTATGAGAGTACTTTAACTGATGGGTATATGATGACTGACATTCCAAAACCTCTTCTGCAAACACCTACGCTGGCATACTTTTATACATAGGAGTAATCCAAATTAATTTGAGAAAATTGCTCTTGTGCATGGATGTATTAATTAGTATTTGAAACATCACGGTCTTAGGATGGTAAGTCTTTCAGATACAATCTTGATCTTATACTTAAAGAAGCCCACAACGTCCCATCCGGTCTTCATGGCTCCCTCAGCACTAGTAAATAAAACAGGCCAGCACACAGTCTTTGCCCCTGAGGGCTTGCATCCACATGGATAAATTCTCTTCCTTCCGAAGAAGTAGCCCCATCTGTATTGCCTAGAGGGAATGGTCCTTCATCCATGCCATATCCTGAACAATGCCCACGTGATGCTCGAGAAAGTGACAGGGGAATACCCTTGTCAGGGAGCTCATTGCTAGTTAAACAGTATGGATAATCATGTGCCAGCTCTCCGAGTCCATGTCCTGGCTCCTTCTAGTTTGCAAGTGCAGGATGTAACTTAGGTGAATGCCTGTGTTTCATTTCACATCTTCAAGTTTTGATAAGGTGTAATTGTTCTCATTTATTCTTTATAGGAAACAGTAGCGCTGCTGTTAACTTCAGCGGTGCACTTTGGGGATGTGTTGGCACAGCTTCCATTCCAGCGATGCTCAAGACTTTTCCCCAAGAACACTGCAGGGAAACTGTTTTTCTCAGTGTATTTTGAGTCTTCCCTTCCAGAGGTGAGATCTAATGACAACTTGGGTAATTTTTTTTAGATAGACATAATTTCAATCTGTCACAAGAAAATGATTGGCTAGGGTATTAAATGGGTGGAAAGTTATAGCACTAAGGAGAGTGGCTTTATCTTGAATAGAGGAGAAGTTAGAGAGATTTGGTGGAAAGAAGAAAATAAAACCTCTGAACTGAAGGCACAATAGTGACTTTGAATTGAGAACTTGTATTTCTAACAATTTCTAAATATGTAGACTCTGCTTTGCTAATAGGGAGTTCTCAGAGCTGCTGCCTGAAATTGTAAATGCCTGCATGTGTTGTCACACCGGAGAACTGTCATCATCTTATCCCAGAGCAGGTGCCTGTGGTACATGAAGTGATTTGCACCTTGCAGTGGTCATTTCTGTCAGCTGAAAGGAAGCTGAAGACTTCCCAAGTGATCCCCTGGGATGTATTTCAGAGGTCTCAAAGTATTTAAGGTGAGTTCCAGGCTGCCTATCTTTTCCTAGGAAGCACCTAAAATGGAGGTATCTCGGGTTTGAGATAGTTGAGATAGTCTGCTTAGTGGAGTTTATGTATATAAGATAATTACCTTATATAGAGCTAACACAACTTCATCTTGAAGTTAAGATATGCTTGGACAATAGTGGGCTAGACCAAAATGTATAAGGTGTGGGGGGTTACACCTCAAAATGTATTTGCTACTTTAAATGCCATACACTGTGTTCCACTTCAATCACTGCAGTTACTCTCTGCCTGGCTACCACTTGCTTATCATTCTTTCTGACATGACTCATCCAGAAAGACATGTCAAGTTAGACTGTTTTGTAATGTCTGTCCATGAGATGCTAGAACATCAGTGCTTGCTCCAGGAAAAGGTGAGCTAATGTGTTTTTATTTTTTTTTTTATGCACCCTGATGGCTGCTGTGCTTAATCAATAGTAAAAAGAGGATTGACACTGAGAACTTTCCAAAAATGTTCCTTCCACTGTTAGTGATATGTTGCTTAATAGAGCTAGCTTCAGCTTGCCATGCTGACTTTTGCATTGTTTGCATTGTATTGGTTGGTTACCTCTTCTGTTAACTTTCCATGTACAATTTAATTAGGTTGTGAATGATGGGTTATGTTATCAGATGGCATGGATTTATTAACTTCAATGAACTAGCCAAAGATCTGGACAATAATTTATACATTCTTCATGTTTAACTGTCTCTGTGCATTTTGGATGAAGATAACTGCCAGCACATCTGATTGTAACTCTTTTGTCAGAAGAGGTGTGTCTGTTTATGCCAGTGAGTTGCTTGGCTGTTGGTATAACTATAATAGCGTGGTAATTACTGGTTATAGATACAATAAAGATCAAACTATTTTCCATACAGAATGCTTTTATTATCCTTCAAGTATGTCTCTTGTCTTTTCAATGCTAAGACTACTAACCAGGAGCATGACATTTCGGAGCTAGAAAACAGAGTAAAAAAAGATCATCATGTTTTATTTCTCCAAATAATTTGTGTTAGTTGCTCATGAGCTGTGACTAGTGTTCTCAGGTGTCTTATTATACAAATTAAGTGTGAGTTATTTTGGCCAAAGAATTAGCAACAAAAAGCTCTGCTTTATAATGCCTGTAATGCTTATGCTTGCTAGTTGTATAAGAAAAATGTTATGCTTTCTCTTTTCCAAGTAGGTAATTTGTGGAATAATCTAATGCATATGTGAATAATAGGGAAAATTATAAATATGCCAACAGTCTCTAGGTTTAAAATTGGTTTTCTTATGTACCTGACAACTGAAGTAAGGCTAGTCTGATCTCTTAGCAAAGCAAATAACCCGTACGTATCCATAAAAGTCAAGCTGTTTGCAGACGTTTTCAGATGGAAGTTGGCTTTCAGCAGCAAATGGTAACGCAGCGTGTTCCTGCTCAATTCAGTTCGTGCTTCTCACTGAAGGGTATATGCAGTATGACACATCGTGTTGTGACTCCCCAGCAAAATGTTGCAATACATACTGGTCAAAGTATGTAGTATTTCAGAGCTATGCATAATTTACGATTGCAACAGTCTCAAATAGGATACAAGCAGTGGGAGCACACAAAATATGCTCAGCGTTTCCATGTCATTCATAACTTTGACTCAGCAGTTCCAGCTGATTATTAATAGTTTCTCCAACCAGCCTGGATTGACTAAGCAAATTCACTGTAACGTACTCAAGTGGTTTCATTAACCTTGGCCTATGCCAAAGCGACTTTCCAAATTGGATTGGCTGCAGTAGTCTCAGTGCCTGTGCTATTGCCTATTGCACCAAGCAACGAAATAAGAGAGAAACAAAGTGGGGGAAAAAATATTGTTTAAACTGGAAGTGAGGCAGAACTCATTAAAAAGAGAAGATGCACCATCCTCATTACAGGATTTGCTAATGCTCACAAGTTCTTCCAGCTAAATTTAATGTATGCAAATGATTATTTACGAGCAGTTATTATCAACAATACTAATAATTTCAATACTAGTAATAACAGCGATCTGGGCTAATTAACTGCTTTGAATTGAATTTTGTAATATTTGCAAGTTTTTCTTAGTTTTGTGGGAACTAAACAAAATCAGCCCCATTGGCTAAGTCAAAACTCTGTTTCACAGAATACAGTTCTGGGTTTGGAGACCAGATTTGAACCAGAATAAAGAGGTGGTTGAGAGGTTCTGCTTGTGCCAATAAAATGGATAGAGGAATAAAGTTGACATAAAAGCATTCAGCATGTTTCCTCTGAAACCAGTATGTTCTAGTAAAGTGCTAAAAGCTCACTTGAGAGTTTTGTACTGGAAGCACTATATTTTGATTATTCTGAATAGTTTTGGGTTATTCTGTTCTTGTATTGGTTTTTTTTCCTGTGTTTTCTTCTGGTTAAAAAGAAAAAAGAATGATCTGCACACAAGATTTTTTTTTTATTCCTTCCTGGAGGCGGGGAAGAAGAGAGATCTTGACCTGACTATAAACAAAAATAGAAGGTGAGTTCATGGGAACACAGAAAAGGGGATCTCCTAACTTTTACAACAATCTATTCAAAATGGTTTAAGGATGGCAGTAGTGTGTGTTAATTTGCAGATTCCATGGGACCTTGTTCTGTCTGGGCAGCGAGGTACCATGCACACGAGCCCTGTGTAAGACATAAAAATAAGTGTGAATGATAGCAATGCAGATAATATTGCTTCTTATAAATAATAATTAATGCTAATTGATGTTGACTCTGTATGTTGTGGCTTGGATGAAACTGTGGCAGGAATTGGCAGACATGCTGATATGAAATCTCCACCCACAAAGATCTGCTGAAAGAGCAGTATTTGGTGTAAGGGGATCTGCCCTTCTAAGTGCAAAGAATATAACATTTTTCTAATTACTTGTTTGGTTTTTCTTTCTTTTCCAGAGCAATCAGGCTTAACAGCTTTAGAGTTTGCCTGCATGCACGGGTCTCTAGGAACTGCAGACATGGAACAAATGCAAGATCAGATCACGTTCCTTATGTAAGCTTAAAAATAGTGTTTTATGCTAACTGGAAATAGCACAGCAAATATAATGTTCTCCTATAATACTAGCCCCTTCACATATGAACATGCAGATGCCAATACATTTGTTCAAGGGGTGATGCCCTTTGCTAAATCGGGTGGAGGGGCACCTGAGCCATGCTGCTGTGGCTGTACCACAAGATGCAGGTATGCCTGCTGCACAAACTGGTGCCGATAGGGAGGCTGACGCCTCCTCGCTAGTCCTTGGTAAATCTGTATCTGCATATGTGTCTGTACATATGCATACTATTTTTCCTCTGCCGCTTCCCTCCCACTCCCAGCTGCCTTCCTTTCCACGCTGTCCTCGAGCCAGGGGGTCAGTGCTACCACTTCTTTTTTGCCAGTCATTCTTTTCTTTCTGTATTTGACTCCTCTGGTTGTTACTTTCCCCTCTTTCCAGTGGAGAGGCAGCAAGAGCCATTTGGCTGATTTAATGTTTTTTCTGGGAAGGAAAGGATAAGACTTAGAAAAATAGGATGCTGATCTTTGCCTCCAGGCAAAATGTGTAGGGGGGACATTCTTTTTCTTTAGGGAGGAGATTTTTATTACTAGGGAGGGAATTTCCCCTAGCAGAGCAGTTTTACCTGAGTTCCCCTGAGCCCCGGGAGTCAGGAGCCTGAGTGCTGTTGATGTTACGGAGGATCTCTGTGGCTGAGTGACCAGTTACCATCCAAAAATAATCCAGCTTCCCAGAGGGAGAGAAAGGGGATGTGTGTGACCTTACAAACAAGAAGAAAAAGGAGAGGAGGAAGCACTTGGTTGTTCCTGGCTTGGCAGGAGGAGTTGTGGGGTCCCCGATCACTGCGTGACCAGCAAACACCCTTGCTGAGAGCTGTAGATCAGGCCATTTGCTAGTGCAACCCCATGACTCCATTAGCCGCCTCACAGGCGGCATATGCTAGAGAAAAACTGGGCCTGTGGAGCTGTGTTAGCTGGAATTTCAAAGGTAAGATATTCTGTTGTCTTGTTTGTTTGTTCACTTCCCATTGGGGGATCAGTTGTACATTGAGATGACTTGGCTCGATGCACACGTCCTCGGCAAATACATTGATTCAGTGTTTAGAGGATCATGTTTCTTTGTGGTGCAGAGTTATTTATTACAATATTTGTGGTAGGCTGATGACAGTCTTGTGATGATCAGAAAGAATAAGTTGTGTATTTTTTTTTTAGAGAATGTGTTAAACCAGTTCTGTCAAAATAGAGCTAATAAATACCAGTAATTGTTTAGACAGTTAAAAAGGAGTAATTCTCCACAACTTTTGAAAACATTGTAGGCAATGGTGTGGCTGAATGCATATAGAGAACTATACTTACCTCTACATCTCTGAAGCTGAGTGTAGAGTGGTATAGTTGTCTGGATCTGAAAAACTAGACTTTTTCCATGAACATGCTGAAGAGTATCTGTGTGAAGTAGGCTAAATTTAAATGTTCAGATTTCATCTGCTAAACCATTTTGGCAAGAGCGAAACGCTAGGTTGGCAAACATAGACTACACCTTTCTTCAACTGAGGAAGCTAGTGGGAAGGCGGGCAGGGACCAGGGAGATGGCACAGGTTCTGCCAGTTTAGTGGAGATACTCAGACCAGCCTGCGACTGATCTTACTTAATGCTTTCATTAATGTCTTGGGTGTAGAAGGTTGGAATGGGCTGATGAAATTCTCTGCTGACATAAGATGAGGAGGCATTGTCAGTGTAGAGATCGTGTCCAGTTCTTCCCATACAGGGAGTGTGAGGGCAGGAATGATGGAAACAGACTAAGAATTTGAGTTGAGGACTTCTACCTTTACTGGAAATTGTTGTTCCCTACAAGTCAGTATAGGAAGAGGTGGGGAATAACTTTGTGGAGAAAGACACAGGTATGCTAATTAGCTGCAGAATAACTGTGAGCTTCTGGTGTAATCTGGGAAAAGCTAAGTGGAAACAGTTTGGTCATTAATGGATTAGGCTTGTAATTAGGAGGTTACTAAAAATGAGATTCTGTAATAACCTCCCAGACAGAGCAGGAAGAGCAGCAAACCTAACTGGAACTTCATGAACTGATGAACAGGGCTCTTGATGCAGGAGTTAACAGTATCAGGGGATAGGCTAATGACACAAGGCTAATCTAGACTTTATTTCAAATGAAAGAGGAGTGTATGGTTTATTTAGTTACACAGTGCACATAGAAAGGGAAATTGTTGTAGGCATTGCTGATTAAAATTCTAAAATCCAATAAATAAATCTAATATTGAACGATGATGATATACCATTTTATTCCTCTTAATTTTCATTAACTTCTTCATGTATGATATATTCTAGACTTTATGGAACTCATTATTTGTAATTGGTCTTGTGTCAACAAGCAGCAAAGATCAGACTGTCTGCTATTAGTTGACAGTTGGCTTAATTTAGTAATAGGACTTAGCAGTTATGTAGTGCTTTAAATTTTCAAATCCCTGTGCAAATATTAGCTAATTAGTCATCACACCAATTGCTTTAAATATTATCAGGCCTTCTATAGAGATGGGTAAATATCTGTTGTTATCCATATTTCAGAGACGAGGAAATTGAGACACAGATGGGCAAGTGACATCTCAGTGTATCTTTGTATATAGGTATTTCCAAGCACCTACTGTTTCGAAGTCTAAAGTCAATTTGGTGTCCACTGAAGTCAATGGAAATTGTCTGAGCAACTTCAGAGGGTTCCCTTGTTGTGTAATTGGATTTCCATGCATAGGTCAGTTCTCTAGTATTACCTAGCTGGTGTAGTGCACTTTGGTATCAGTTGGTGAGAAGCACATCTGGCTGGCAGTCAGCACCCTTAGTGTTGCTGAAGGGGACAAGAACAAACATTCAGAAATGATAAGGTTTGCTCAGTCACCCAGTGGGTGAGTCCTAGGGGTGAGACTTGAGGCTGAGTCAAGTGCTCAGTTTTCTAGAAAAGGTATTTAACAGCTTGAAAATACTGCTAATCTGATGATGAGATTTTCAGAAGTTCCTAGGTAAGCATCATCTCTTGATTTTGGAAGGCGTGTCCAGGTATTTTGACAGTCCCACCATATATTTCTCAGTCTGTTCAGGCATCCACATGACTTTTAAAATGCTTCAGTGCTATGTGAGAGTTAAAACTTGGATAGGAAAAAATAAATGGAAACTTGTCTGAAAACTCCAAGACTCAGCAATGTATTTTTTGTGTTGCTTTTTAAAACCTGAAGTTCTGTGGAGAAGGGGAAAAAGTCAGCCTCAAGTGTAATGCTGAAGGATTCTGGAAATCCTTTATCTATGGAGTGGCAGGCAGCTTTGTAGTGTCAACTAAATGTGACATACCTAGTCAGTTTGACCAGTTATGTGCAGTCTTATGCTTCAGCTGTGTTCCTTGAAAGATGGAAATAACCCTTCGCAAATTCAAGAATGTGTTGTCTTGTATATTAATTCAGAGTTTTAATTCCTTGAACATTTACTATGCTTTGCATAACAACTGTCTGTTTCTACAAGTGTTCCTGCCCTTAAACTTCTTGAGATTTGACAGCATAAAACAAGTGAAAGAGCATATGGGAAGCAAGCTTTTATCAAAACGTATCAACGAATATCCAGGGTTTAATTTCTTTTTCTGTTAATGTTTGCTTGACCCTGTTAGTCAATAGTACAATATTCCCCAGGATTTGAAAAATGAATTTAAATATGGGAAAGCAGCACAGACAGCATTCTGCTCACTGTCATGCCACATGCTGCTAAATGCATGCTGCTGTTGACTGCCTTCCCAACCAGGAACACTGTGGTGTTTGGGAAGTATCACAGTAACAGGAACATACTGAACAATCATCTCTTTGGGTCAAAGCCTTGTGCTATGCTCATAAATAAAGCTTTACGTGTTTGTTACTTGTTACTCATGGAATGACAGGCATTGTAAGGCAGACCCCTCCTTCGGCTTAAGTCTGTAAAGAGAAAATGATGAGAGAGAGGAGAGACGTGTTCCTCCATGTGTGTCGAGATGTCAGATGTTACTGGGGCACTGCAGCCAAACCAGTGAGCCTGCAGCAGAGCAAAGAGGTAAAATGAGTCAGGGAGATGAAGGCTGCCAAATCAAGCTCATGCTACCCACTGGTGTGTTAGGGGCACTTGCTGTCAGGCTTTAGGCTCTGTGATGTGATAGACACCAGTGCAGTAATGAATGATAGCTCTTGCACTTGGTCTCTGTTTTCAGCTACCCTTGAGATTATAGGGGTTGTTTCTTTCTGACTGTGTGAATCTTAGGAACTAAAGCTCTGGCTAGCCACACCTTTCAATAAAATAAAATCTGAATTGGATCTGGGATCTGTATGGCCACAGGCACCAGCATTTGGTGTGGGAGTGGACTAAGGCCTAGATCTCCTTGCTGGGATGGCTGCTCACTCTTCAGAGCAGCTGCTTTCCCTGTTTCACTTTAGTTCTGACTACAATGTTCCTGCTGCTTGGTTGATGTTCAGAGGGGGACTGTGCAGAGGAAATCCAAGATGGCAGATGTTTTCCTTTGCATCCGAGAGAAGTGGCAGTTATGGTCTGGCTATGCTGGCAGTTTCCCCAGCTGCTCTACCACTTACATCTATTCTACTGAACCCTGGAAGGGAGGTCTGCATTCATCCTTTTAGGTCCACTCAATATTCCTTCAGATACCTTTACATTCTTTCTCCATAACTTGCCTCCATACCAGTAATTTTTCTGAATGGCTGGAGAATAATTTAGATAAGTTTCATGCCCTCCCTCTCATCCAGAATTTTTTTTAACCTTGTGGGATTTGTTTGCCTCCTTAGGTGTGTACTCCATTAGCAGTATTGTTGCTTTTTGCTTAAAGGCCATTTGGAAGGAGAGTCACCGTGCTGTCACCCAGATACTGTGTAACTTTCAGCCCACAACCTTTTCTCTGCAGTTCCCCTTCCCCCTTGTGTTCCTTCCCCTGTGATAAAAGATTAGTCCAGACAGAAGACCAGAAAGCAGTTGGAGTGGAGAGACCATTTTTAACTGGGCAATGTAATGGACTACAAATGATCTAAGGGAAAAGCATGGCTTCGGTACATCACTAGGGCACAATAGTTTGTTTAAGCTTAGTTATCCCTCCCCCTTGTCTAAGCACATAATTTAACTCTGTTGCCCAGTTCTCCATTCTGCAAGATGAGTATGATGGTAAGGATTCATGTTTCATAAGGTTTAGAATGAAAGTGCAGTAGATGTCTGCTTTTCCAAATTAAAAGGAGGTCCCAATGCCCTATTTTATGCAATTAAAATCTGTTGAAGTAAGGTTTATTTCTATTATGGGAATGTTATGAATTGTAGGGAGATGTGTAAAAAATCAGGAGGAGCTTTTGTCCTGGAAAATTGTGAAGTTAGCAATTTGGTATTAAAAAATTGGCAACTATTCCAAATTGTACAAAACCTGTAAATGGATAATAATTTCTAGGTTAGCTTGAAAGTAAGCTTACTAAGGGTATTCTCAGGCTGTCTTCTATAGTCAAGCAAACTTCTTAAGAGAACAAATATCAATTTATTGAAACTGTTGGATTGGAGTTGTCAGTTCTTTCTTTTCTGGTAGTTCTTTGATTTCTATCCACACAGTGCCTGAAGCCATACTTAAGCTTCACAAACCTACATATATGCAGAGAGAGAAATGAGATTATTGTTCTAAAGATCACTATCTCCCTAGAATACAGAAAAAAGTCATATGCACATGCTCTGAGATGCATACACATAGAGAAAGAAAAGATGACAGCTTACTGTAAATTAGTGTAGCTTAATTGAAGTCAATCAAACTGCTAATTTGATTTAGTCAAACTGTACTAATTTACACCAGCAGCTGAGATTCTGGCCCTTACTGCTTTAATTTTGTACTAATCTGTTTATAGCTTTCAAATATTATGGAGCCAGTTGATTGCTAAACTGTTTATTGGGTGTGGTTCCAGGATTACAACAGTAATTATTTTACTGAAGCCCTTTATTTTCAAAAATGCATGTTTCAGATTTACATAATAGGACTAGACAATGACTAAGGGGCAAATTATACCAAGATTATTGCATGCACTTACGCATGTGTTATGTTTCTATGACTCAGAATGGAGCTTGTTTGTGTTCCACCTTTGGACAGAGGTGTCTTTGGGGGAAACATTGTAGAGCACAAGAATTACAAAAGCGTCCTAGCCTGTGGAATTCTGTGCCAAGAGATGATGCTAGGCGATAAAATATTACTTAAGTGTGAAGGTGGGGGACTTGATTATGAAATGCCAAACGGTTTTCCACAGCTCTGTTCCCTCAATATGGTGTTTATTCCACCTTGAGAGCTGAGGCCTTCAATGCTGATCCTGATGGCAAAACACCCCTCCTCTTTGCTACCTCATTCCAAGTGCTGGCATGGGAGCACTCAGAATTCAGAATGGTATTTTGCGTGGTGTTTACCTGGAATTACCTGCTCTCAGTGCCTTTCCCCATGCCAAAGAATCATGTTGATAAGAATGATGGCACAGTTCTTTGAACAAGCTTTGAAATACTGCTTTTCCTCTTCTTCCTTTGCTGTGCTTCACAGAAGAGTTTGCATCCATTTGATACTCAGGAAAGCTGACAGCAATCTATTGTCTGCAGAACCACTGCAGCAAGAAGAGCTTCAGTTCAGCAGAAGTACCTGCACTGGGGCTGAGGGAGCCCACCGCTCCTCCTTGTGTGGCAATCAGGCTTGGTCCTCCCCTTCCCTGTGGAGCCACGTCGATCAGCAAGCTAGTTACTACTAGGTTTGGTGGACGCTGGTGGTGGTGAGGATGCTTTCGTGTAGGTTGGATGCTTGAATGAACCTGTTCAGCCGAGTTGTTGATCTACAGTCTGAAGGCGAAATGCTTTAGACTCTCGTCTCTTGAGCTGTGCAGCCACTCTCCTGGCTCCTTGGTGTTTGCAATAATTACCTTAGCAAAACCTTACCTTATCTGCTTGCTGTCATCAAGTGTGCAAAACGGTTGTTGGGGAGCTCAGAACTGCAAGATTTGCTTTCTTGCAGCCAGAAGAGCAATTAGTGAAAACATTGCTCTAATAATCCCCTGCCCTGATCTCCTCAATGCATCCTCAAAACTAAATGCATATAAATAATTATCTAGATTTTGTAAACAGAGCTAAGTAGAAAGATACAAATCACTTCGGTATCACCAACTTTGACAGCACCTCTTAAAAAAAAAAAAAGTGTTTGTGAAGGAACTTACTGTAAGTCTTATAAATTTGTAAAATGACCTCAATCTTCATAACTGCTTGTTAAAGGATTTTCTAAAAAGAGCAGCAACACCTGGAGATTCATTTATCACTGTCTCTGCCTACTGGCGATCCCACCTACACACTGAAGAATGACTGCTAACATAATATTTATGCAATAAACCAGCTGAAATATGTAAAAAGAAAAGCCTTCTGTAGGGCTGGTAGAGATTAAAGAAGTATTTGAAGTCATCGGCTATTTTTTTGCTGCTTGATAAACAGGGAGGATTCTTTTGGTTTCATGGCAGTTCTCTTGAAGAGAAAACTTTCTGGTATCCATCCTCACACAGGAAGGCCACCTAAGATCAAGCAGGTTTTCCTGTTGTGAAAAAGGTTTGTTTTTCTCCTATGTTTATACTTGTAAACTATGCTGCAGTCTTCTGCAACTCAAATCTATGGAGCAGGGGTATCCTGAAAATCTCTGGAAAGAATTTGCTGCCTCTCAAGCCTTTTCAAAAAAATGTCTGAAGGCATCCATCTTGCAGAGACTGGCATGATAATTCCTAGAGACCATAAACTTCTCCCCTAACTGAAAAATGCTTCCAAGAGTCCATCTAAGTCTCAGGTGTTTCAAGTGTCCAGTAATAGACGTGCAAGGCTTATAGAGGAATCAAAGCTGTAGGCAGAACTGGAGCCCTGGAGTAAGCACGGGCTCAGCCTAAAACCTCCAGAGTTGTGTGGAATGACCTTGTGTTAACTTCAGTCAGTCCAGCAGTTTTGGTCTCGAGAAACAATGAGGTCTGTACAGCCATTCTGACTTTCTGCTTGCACACATAAGGGCTCTTTCCCTAGGTTTCTGTCTCCCCTGTGCAGGAGTCTTAGATCTCCAAGTCATTAACTCATGGGATTTTAAAACAGTGAGAGTCCATTAGCAGTAGTACAAACACACAGTAGCTATGTTGGTCAGTATAAATGGACTATCACTTTAGATCACGTTGGTCTGTCTAAATTGTGTTGGTCAATCTAAGTAAAAAGGACTATCTCTTCAGATCTAGGATCACTTTAAAACCATGTATGATAAATCTGTTGGGCAATATATTCACATACAGTACAAGCAAATCATGGAAAGGATGTGCAATTTGTATACAGAGTAAAGGGAATATAGATGCCAAAGATGAGCTGAGAGGCATGGTCCTCATAGAAGTGTTAGTGACTTGACCATGGAGCAGCTATGCAAGTACACTGTAGTCAGAAGGAACACTCACTGAATGGGATGATCTGTCTTCTGTATGCATTTTCTCCCCGTCCATTAGCTTTGTGGGTTTTTTCGTTTAAAAAAAACCCCAACAAACCAAACCCACAAAAAACCTAAAACAAAAAAAAAAGCCACCCAAAACACCTAAACCAAAGTAGAATAACAAAACAAACCAAAACAAGTTTAAAAAAGAAAAAAAAACCCAACAAACCGCCAGGACATGCGGAAGTAATATGTTACATCTTGCTAATACCTCTGCATCAAGGCTTTGGCCAGGGATAGTTTGCCCTTTAGTAGTGGAGAACATCAACAAATCATCAGTTCACATGAATAAGGAGCTGGGAAATACTTCTTCAGAAATAAAACCTTGCAGGTTGTAGTGGATCACAAGCGTGAACATGAGTTGGTAATGCTATTTTAAAAAAAAAAAAGAAGG
>VZTU01009898.1:22730-88259 GCA_013400835.1 Zapornia atra
AAAAAAAAAAGAAGGTTGAAACAAGTGCCAGCCTGGGACGTACAAACAGGAATATAGCTGACAAGACATGTGAAGTAATCTTCCTTCACTCAATGCTGATAAGGAATCAGCTGGAGCACTGGATATGATTTTGGGCTGTGCCTTCCTAATAGGATGTGAGCTCATTGGAGAGAATCCAAAGTGAACAAGGGAATGATTGGAAAACCTAATGGTAAGGAGAGATTGTCTGGATTGGGTTTGGGTTGGGTTTTTTTTTTTGGCCCAAAGAATGGAAGATTTCAAAGGGAGAAAGAGTTTAATGCTCCTCAAATATATAAAAAGCTCTGTCAAAGAGGGGACTAAGAAGACACTTGTATATAGTATAATATACTGCTATTCTTCCTATCTGGCTAACTGGCTCTAATTGCAATATGTTAGACAACAGGGTGGATATTCAGGAATAATTTTTCTTGATAAGGATGATGATTGCGAGGAGAAGTAGGAAAATTTCTGTAAATGGGAATTCTTCAGAAAAGGTGGGTAAATATCTTAGAAGCAGATGACTTTGCCTTGGGGCACCAAAATGAATAAGATTATTAGATTCTTTTTTAGTGTTACTTTGATATTATTTCATGGGGAAGAGGGAACAACAGAGAAGAAAACACAAGGTTTATGATGATTTATGCAAATTTCAAGGTGCAAATCTAACACAGCACCATGTATATAGATAGCTTCATCATCATGTAACATGATGGCAATCTGCATTGACCTGTATGAGCTGGTACGGAGTATCACAGTTAGGGTGGTATCTGCACAGTGCAAAAGATGTGATATGGGTTACCCTCAGAATGTTTTGTCTAGACCATCTGCGTGATGTTGCTCATGGGCTTTTCATGCTCCTTGTAAGAAAATAGATAATCATTTAATTGAAATTGGTAGAGGAGAGGTTGACTAGATCCTGACTATATGTTGTGCATAAGAGGCTACTTGCAAGTGCAGCTAGGAACTTGTGTTAAGGGCATAAAAGCCATCATTTGAATGTTTAGTATCAGTAAATAAGGGAAACGCAGAACCTGAAACTAAACAATCTTCTTGGTAGTTGGCGTTTAGCTGAGATTGCTCTTTGGAGACTGACCTTCATTTTTGTTTTGCAAGAGGAGGGGCAAAAAGAGGAGGAAGAAGATGATAAAAGGTTTTGACTAAAACAAATGGAGAGTTTGTTTTTTCTAGAAATGTCCATATTCCACAAAAAATAAAGTATCAGAAATCTCTGAGAGTTTTGATTTTCAGAGAACAGCAAGTTGACTGAGTGCTGGAAATGTAGTTTCAGGATTGTATTCTGAGTCCATGGGGAATGTGAGGGCAGGTACCCCATAGGTAGGAACTGAGATTTCTGGCCAGACATTTCTCTCCTGTGGTGACCTACTGTATTTCAGTAGGAAGTGAGACCATCAGGTGTTATGAGAGAGAGCCTGGCCAGTTGTTGTGTTCGATAAAGGAAATCCATGCAATTAGCAGTAAGTATAACCATGAAGTTCTGTGATACATCAAAATCTTCAGTGTTTAGACACAAGTTAGAAGGTTTTTTTGAAAGATGTTATTTCCTGAAGGGCAAAAGGCTGCTCCAGCATCTCTGATATCTCTAGCTTTCTTTGGGAGACAGTAAAATATACACAAAAGTGCACAACAGTTGTCAGCTCATTTGTTTATCTGAAAGTATAGAGAGATGAGCGAGCTGTCTGATTTTTTATATTTTGAGATTGTTCTGTACCAAATACAGTGGGAAATGACTAGATCACATCTTCAGGGCTCTACTTTGCTGTTCTGAAGAGATGCATTTGCCTTGTTTACCATCCTTCCTCTTGCTTGTTCCTCTCTTGCTCATTCCTCTCTCCTGTGTGATGAGGAGAAAAAAGGAGGAAGGTGAAAAGACTTGTAGTGATAATGGCAGTTTAATGAGGAAAGCAAAAGCTGAGCGTGAAAGCAAAGCAAAAGGAGGAATTCATTCACTGCTTCCCATTGGCAGGGAAATGTCCAGCCTCTTCCTGGGAAGCAGGGCTTCAGTATGATAGAAGCAGTTGCTTGAGAAGTTAAAGCCATGACCATGAATGCCCTCCCGTCCCTCCTCCTTTCCCCCGAGCTTTTATAGATGAGCATGATGTCATATGGTATCCTTTCGTTCAGTTGGGGTCAGCTATCTTGGCTGTGTCCCCTCCCAAACTTCTGCCCACCCCACAGCCTCCTGCCTTTGTGAGGAAGAGAAAAAGCCCTGATGGTGTGAAAGCACTGCTCAGTGACCTCCAAAACACTGGTGTGTTACCAATGCTGTTTTAGCCATGGATGCAAAAGCACAGCACCATGGAGGCTGCTGTAGTTAACTCTGTCTCAGCCAGACTGAGTATGGTTCCCAAGAGCAATGCTGGCCCTGTGGCTAGATAGCTTCTAGCACTGTTTACATCAGTGTTGCAGTTGCTTAATATTATATTTCCACCTTTTAGTTTTATCTCATTTTTTTGGAGATGTGGGTAAAGAGGCCTTGAATGCATGTTAAAAATCTACACTGAGTTATGCATACAAAAGGCAAATACAGGAAGCTGTAAGTGTGATGAAAAGAAAGATCCCCCCCAAAAAACACCCAACCCCCGAGAAAACATGCTGCAGGACTTGGCCTTTAAATAAACAATTAGGAAATGCTAGATATCGAAACACTCTTATTTTCATCAGAGATTATAGTGATTTTTTTTTAAAAAGGAATTTGATGGGTTTTTTTAATTTAATAATAATCTGATTTTGCTACTCCCATCGTGCGAAAGAAGCAAGGAGCTTAGTGTTAACCTCAGTTTCCACAGCACACTGCTGACTTTTCAAATTGCTTGAGATCTGAACATGATGAAAGACAATTATCCAAAAGGAAGCAAAAGCATTCCAGGAAAGGTAATATGTAGATGTTTTCACTCCTGTGTCAGAACAAAGGTGCACACAGCCTTAAATACCAGCAATGTCATAACTTTATCCTCTGTAATTAAGTGGTTATGGTGCTAAATGTAAGGATTTACTGTTTTGTTATTGTTTTGACCTCTCTGAGCCAACTTGACTACTGGACTGATAATAACCAGTTTATCATATTGTGCTAAGAATCAGCAGAAACAGCTATCCTTTTTTCCCCAAGGGGCAGGTTTAGGTAAAACATCAGAGCATTTCAAGTTCCCAACACCCCCGCCCCACAAATTCTTCTCCTATCCTTTCCATGAAAATCCAGAATATATTTAATATATTTTATCTAGGGTTTTTGAAATTTGAACAAGAAATAGGACATCTTTCAGTAAAATCTGAGACCTACACCTAGGGAGGGGGAAAAAGTGTTTGTTGATGTTTAAGGAGCCAGTGTGGAACTTCAGACCCTTAGGTCTGGTTCTCTGTTCTGCCGTACCTTCTCCTCTGAGCTTTGTATGGGAATTTAATTTTCCTGTTCCCTCTGTAGATGGGATACTAGCTCTTCCTTGCCTCACAATCATCATTACCTGGATGTTTCATGGGCTACTGACTAACAAATCCCACTTGTCCCCCTGAAACTGCCACTGTATATGCAGAAACATTTGCAGACCGTACTCACCTGTGTGCCAGAATGAGATCCTTCTTCTAGAGTAATTTCAGTTTGATAATTGGCCACCTTATTGCATGATTTACAATTTGCAGCAATAACAATGGGTATTCTCAGGCCATTATTTCTGATGAGAGTATAAATGGGGATATAATTTTAATCTCATAATGAAACGATGACAGATATACATAAACATATAGTAACACATTAAAAATTCCCACAGAACTGTAAGTCAAGTGTCATTTAGAAGAGGCTGGGAGACTGAGCTACCATGTTATTACAAGCAGACCTGGTAATGACACTGACAATTAAGACTGACTAACTTTTTTCATTATATGACTTTTGTTGCAATTGCTGATAACATTGCCAAAGTTTAAACCACTTGGGCTCAGATTTTCCATGCCAGCTATTTGGCTAAGGTAGACTGTTGTTATTTTTGAGGGACACTTAGTAAAAAAATCTTGCGACTATTTCTGAGAATGAACTAAGGAGGAAAATATACTGGTTTTTTCAGAGTCCTGTGATTCTGAGCAACGGCGTGACTCTTGGGAAGCTGTCCTGATCCGAGATGCATGCCTTTTACTGATGTTGTAAGAAGACCTGATAGAAGGATAGGGGCAAAGACAACCTGCAGTTTGGTCACTAAGGTTAGAGAGGCTGAGAGAAAGAAAAATTCTTAAAAACTAGACTCCCAAACTTCCAAACTTGGCACAGTCCTCTGTTATCCTTCAGTAGCTGTACAATCCATCTTCACAATGATGCCTTGACCAGCCCAAACTGAGGACAGCAACGAGCTATCATTTATTCATAGCTCTCTGGTAAAGACATAAAGGTTTGTGCTACAGACTGTAGAAATAGAGCAGGGTTGTGTGTGGTACAGGTTTCCATATTCATATTTACATGTACAGAGGCACAGCCAGTATACATCGAAGAACGTTGAGAAGTTAGGACATGTTTGAATAAGGGCTATCGGCGTGCCCCGGTTTCAGCTGACACAGAGTTGATTTTCTCCTGAGTGACTGGTATAGTGCTATGTTTTGAATTTAGTATGAGAATAGTGTTGATAGCATGTTGATGGTTAGTTTTTGCCAAGCAGTGCTTGCAATTAAATCAAGGAGTTTTCAGTTTCTCATACTGCCCGGCCAGCGAGGAGGCACAAGCCCTCTGAAAGAGCTGCACAAGAAGATGGGAAGGGACACAGCCAGGACAGCTGACCCAAACTGGCCAAAGGGATACTTCATACTGTGTGAGATCATACTCTGTATAAGATGAGAGGAGTTGGCTTGGGAGGGTGGCAGCTTGGGAGCTAGCTGGGCATTGCTCAGCAGTTGGTGAGCAATTGTCTGCGCATCACTTGTTTTGTATATTCTTTTATTATTTTTCTCTTCCTTTTCTGTCCTATTAAACTGTTTTTATCCCAACCACGACATTGGGGTTTTATTTGTTGGTTGGTTGGGGTTTTTTTCCCTCATTCTCCCTCTGATGGATATGTATGAGCAAATATCTGCCTGTTGGGTTAAGCCACCACGCAATTCAATGCTACACCAGCACAGTGACATAGAAGTAATTTCTAATCACATGATTGCATGTGATGATTCTCTTCTCAATCATTGCATGATTCTCTTCTAGTGGGTGTCCATCACATTAAGGACAGAGATGGACCATGAGACAAGATGATTAGAGGTCCCTGCAATTGAATGCTGTCTTAGAGTAGCTCATATATCAGTAGGAGCTAAGTTTTAAATGTAGAAAACTTCACAAAAATCTGGAGGAGAAAAAAAAAACGAGCAGGGAATGCAAAATTAAGGGGTAATTTTGAAATACACCAGTTTCTCAGCTCTGATCTGTGTGAGTGGGATAGAACAGCTTTTCCTCTCTCAAAGGAGAGATATTTTGTGATTATGAATTCATCAGCATTTGTGGTTGGGTTTTTTTCCTCTCTGTATGCAAGCACTTAGATATTCTAATGACAAATATGACAGAAGCCTACGAATCCACTCATGAATGCCGGTTTTAGCATTGTTTTAAGATGTTGTGCTGGCAATGTTGGATGTTGAAGGAGGTAAAAGTTCCTGGGGAAAATCACCTGTCATCATGTCACTGCTGAGTGCATACATGTAAGGAAGACTTATGTGAATTTACACGAGCAACCATAAGCCTGGTGCTCTCAGTCCTATTAATTTTTACACCCTCAGCTTTTCTTTAATGTGTTTTATCATTCATGGGGAGGAGTTATGCACCGTTTTCAATGTAAATCTATACAATTGAAGAAAACCCCACCCCAAAAGTCCTCTTCAAGTTTAGAATTAATACAGTATTAATAATACAGCCTCAGTCTGCAAGTGATCCAGCTATGGCTAAGCTCTAGTTTCAATTACACTTGATGGAGAAGTGGGGGATGATCTTTTGGAGTGTCTTTACTGATTCCAGATATTTCATACAATGGTTTTGTGTTATTTATGCAATGTATTACATATATATTTAGCTAAAAGTATAACCCACTGGTTGATTCCCATCATTGTAACCAAGATCAGCATAAAATCTCACAGAAAGCTTATGAAAACTATTCAAAGGCCTGTCTCTCCTACTTACTGCTTTTATTACTGCTGTTTGCTCTGATCTCTTGTGTTAAACACTGTAGAAAAACAGAGTAAAAGGCAGTGCTTCTCAGAAGATTTTCCAATAGAAGCAAAAGACAGGCAACAACAGGTAGGCAGGGATGTGATGAAAAGGGGGAAATGCAAGCAGAAAGTAAGGCAATATTGCTAATACAGTAGGTAGCGTGAGGGCAGTTTGGTAGCATCACTGTTGTCAGTGTTTTGATAGCTTTTGCAAGCAAGTGAAGAACAGAGGACAGCTATGGAGAAAGATAATGAAGCAGCCATGGGAAATATTAGAGATATCTCACAGACAAGGGAAGCAATGTGAGAAAACCCAAAACTACTTGTTTGAAGACTTACTAGGTACAAAGATGGATTCTGGTCTCCTTGGCTAATGGCAGGCAGAGTCCCTCTGAGTGGTAAGTCTGTGGTGAAGTCTTCACAGCCTACTAGTAGCTCACTCCATGAAAAAAAAGTCTCTGGGAGAAATGGATTCTTAGCTATTTCCTTTTGGAGTTAGCTGAACTTAACCGCAGCAGGCTAAATCCTTCTGCTGGTATGAAGGATGTAACAGTGGCACTGCTTTTCAGGAGCAGTGATCTGACAGACCTTGAACACTTTTGATTTTGAGGCAGTTTGCCACTGAATTGTGCTCCAAGACAAATGGGGAAGTCTTTGCAAAAAGATGGCAAGCAGGAGGGGAAAAAAAGAAAATGTGTGAAAAATGGAGCAGATTTAGTCGCAGCATGGCTAGAAAGATTATAAAGGGAAGAGTGGAATGAGAAAAAGCATTGTGCTAGACATATCTTCAGTGCACCATGTGTTCTGGAAGATCAGCTTCTGGACGTAACGGGGCAGATAATCTCATTTTATTTACTTTGATGTCTGTCTTTCATGTAGAAAATCGTGTTGATTTTTCTGTTCCCCTTTTAATTGAACCACCTGTGAAAAAAACACAGGATGAAGTTACAAAAATAAGGTCTATTGTAGTCAAGCAAGTTTTGCAGACACAAACATTACTCAGAAGCTTGCAAAACCCAGGACCGTGAAAGATTGTTCTAAGCCCATACTCGTCAGTGTTTCTTTTGCCTTCTGAATGCAGCTTCACATCCTCTGCCTAGTTTTACTGTGACTGTCCTGGAGACAGAAGAGTCTTTGGTTGCTGTCTCAAGTGACGACGAACTTATTTTTCTGAGCAGCGGCCCGCACTGTTTGCTCTGAAATAGTTGCAAGTAATGTAAATAGTTCTAATGAGCATTAGCTTCAGCAGTCAGCCCCAAGCTGTATGGGTTACTTAATCTCAGACCTTTTTCAGCAGCCCCAACTATTCCTTTATAGTTCTGTTTTGTGTGGCTTGAGTGAATCAGGCCCACATCATTTGTTAATAGGAACCCAGCACTCCTCATAGGTATCTGTCCTAGTTTCGTCGAGGATAGAGTTAATTTTCTTTGTAGCAGTTGGTGTAATGGTGTTTGGGAGTTAGGATGAGAGCAGTGCTGATAACACACTGATGTTTTAGTTGTCAAGCAGTTCAAGGGCTTTTCAGTTGTTCATATTGCCCTGCAAATGAGAAGGTGGGGAGTGCCCAGGAAGCTGTGAAGGGACGCAGTTGTTACAGGTGACCCAAACTGGTCAAAGAGGGTACTCCATGTTTATTAAGTCATGGTCAGTATAAAGGGGGGGCTGGTGAGGGGAGGAGCACATGGCTCCAGGACACACGGTTTTGGGGACAGTCCAGCTTCGGGATGGCTCTGAGCTGTATGGCCCGAGTTGTGAGGTTTGGTGAGAAACTGCGTCATGTATCTCCAGTTTCATTTGTTTTTGCTGTAAAGTCCTATTATTGTTATTTTTCTCTTTGCTGTCCTAGTAAACTGTCCTTATCCCAACCCATAGCTTTACCTTTGGGTTTTTTCCTCCCCCTTCCCCTGAGTGAGTGGGTGGGGGCAGAACCATGACAATATCAAAGTGATGAATTTCCCATATACATCTGAGGTCAGCAGATTTTTATGCACCCAGGACTGACAGGTCATTCATGATTTGTAAATAGATTAAATTGAATTATCCCTGCTCCCACAGAAATCCATGGCCAGTCTCTATCAGGCTTTCATGCGCTCAGGTGGTCACATGGAAAAATGATGTTTGATGTATTTTGGTGTCCCATGTATTGGCTAAAGCGAAGAAAGCTTGGGAGCTACTGTAAGTGACTTCTCTCACCGCCCTTCTACTTACGGACTGACTAGTCAGGACTACAAGAGGTGCTAAAACCTTTGAGTTTCAATTGAGTGTGTGAGGACTGAGGGGTTCAAAGGGTGATACTGAGGACATGGATGAATTGTCTAATAAGTGGTCTCAAAAAATTCTTGTAAAAGGTGGCTAGAATTCCCTTCATCTTTTCTTGTGACTGGCTACCACTGACCTGTATTCATTTGTCCCTTTAGTACTTTCTTTCATCAACCAGACACAGGCTCTGACTTCTGGAGCACTGCAAAAGTCACCTGTTTAAAGTAGCTCTAGGAGGAGATCTGAAGCAAATAGTTTGTGCTCCCGTTTGACTCTGAAATAAGAGAGTGAAGGAGGGAGATTTAATTAAAATTAGGCCTGATTTTAATAAAAATTTTAAATGCAGTGTAATTAAGTGTAATATGAGAGAAGGGGAAGCAGGAAAGCGTGATTTCTTTAACTTGTGTTTTTGAGTTGGTACAGGGAATTCTATATGTGTAATCTTTAGTATAATGTTAAAAAAAAATCAAAGCAGATAAATATGTTATATTGTTGTGACAGGTGTAATCAGGATATTGTAAGAACAAGTATTCAGAGGGGTAGACGTAGATGAGAAGAAAGCTCGAGAGCTGGGAAAACAGCTAAATACAAAGATGGAAGGAGACAACTCAGGGGAAGATGCCAAAAAGAAGAGCCAGGGGAATTATGAATTTGTCCATCTGCAATGGTGATCTCACACTTTCTCCAGTGAATACATGTAATACATGTAATGTGCCTTTTTTTTTTTTTTTGTCCTCAGATATGTCATTGTTAACAGAGGGATGAATGTGGCATCAGCCAACAGAGTCGGAAGAACTTTTTTTCACTCGCCATCCTTTGCCCCACTGCATCTTTGCATAGGGCTTATTTGGTACCGACATGGGGAATGAAACATTCTGTGGCTAATTCACCCCAGCTATAAATCTAGTAGACACGAAGTGATTTACAGCTGATCAGTGCACTTGACTCAGTATAGCTATGGGAAGGAAATTACTTATTTTAGACTGTTATTTTTAAGCGTTACAGAAATGGAACAACCTGATCCTGGTGGGGGAAGGCAAAGCATGATTCTCTACAGATGAGAGTCAAATGCCTGGCTTGATTTTGATGGGTACTAGCTTAATTTGAGGAATTCCCTGGTAACCTAGGTCTGTTCACTTATTTGCTCAGAGGAAAAGTGGTTTTGTTTTTTTAAAGAAACATTGTCTGCTTTCCTTCTCTAAGGGGCTCTGCTACAGCTTAGAGCAATTCTTTCATTTTAACCATCTTTTCTTCTGCCACTACAACGGCTGAGTGGGAGAGGAAGTCACTTCAGATTTTCAGCTATATGTATTTTTTTATTAGTAAGTCTGTGTAAGCAGCTATTAAAAGCAAGAAAAAAAATGTATAAAAGTAGAAAGAGACTCATCCATTTTAACTAGGTCAGCACAAGAGCTGAATTTCCCTTTAGCACCAAAACTACGTAGAAGTCCTGTCCTATTTCATTTTAGATGGAAAGAAGTGAAGTTGCTCATGTTTGACTTCACGAGTCATTAATATCCTATATCCGAAGAATGGGTCTAAAGACATTAATTTCTACCTACTAAGATTCTAGGAACTTGCCCAACAGAAACTTCAGCTATTTTTCATACAAGCTATTTAGTGTCTAAGAGATTGATTATTATTACCAATGTATATTTTCCCTCCATTATTTCTTTATACACATATGCTGCCCAGGACTGGAAAATAAGTGGAATCAAATGAGTGCATGAGCTCTGTAAATAGTCAGGATGTGCAGAGGTGCCTTTTGCTTCCTTGGGCTCTAAGCTCTCCTAGTACAGTGCATAGCTCAAGTAATCAAAACTTTTGCATCACCCATTGAGTCTCATCTGAAGCCAGTAGCTTTTAATTTGTACCTAATTCTTGAAAATCCGTTCATCCATCTAATTAGTTCACTGGAGGAATGAACTGATTGACTACTCTCTTCCATTCACAGCAGTGGTGACTATTTGCAAAATCAGTGTTAAAGAGAGTAAGACCTCCTTAGCTCAGTCAGACTTCTACCTGGAAATGCAGCACTCCCTTTGGTGCTGCACTCCCGCTCTCTCCATTGACTCATAAGTCATAGGTACATAGGTTAGGGGACTAGTATTAGGAATAAAGTTGAGTAGTTTGGAGCGATGTATAAAAATTAAGTTTTATTTGGGTTATCGAGAGAGCCAACAGGTTTTTCTACCTGGCTCATAGAACATCCTGCTGTTTATCACCTATTTCTCCTGAGGAAAATGCAAGTAAAAGAGTTTCAACTGGGACTGCTGTTAGGGATCCCTATTAGGCTTGTGAATTCACTGGATTTATTTATAGATCTGTGGAGGAAAAAAAGGCAGAAGCCCATAATGTTTCAAGGTACCTTGAAAACATCTCTGGAGCTCACCAAGCCATATTACCTCGCTAAATCTTTGGAGGTGAAGTAAGGTGAACCTCAGAGACCAATGACTTGCATACGCAATTAAGGTAAAGTATTTGCATCCAAAAATAAAGGGTGTCATCTGTGGTGACTAGCCCAATATACCAATATACATGCAGAGTCAGTGTTGGAGATGAGCAACCAGAATAGCTGCTGAAGGCCCCAAAGCCTGGGGACATCCCGTCAGGCTGAGTTAGGAAATTACAAGTCATCTAACGTGGGAATGAAAAGAAGGGTAGGTTAGCCTCTGCCTACAGCCCCAGCAGGTAAATGGCTCTGCATAAATGTCTGGATCAATTAAATTGCTTAACAATAACTGTTGTGGCATTGCTGCTTTTGTTAGACTAGAGTCAGTTGTTACAAGTAATAAGCATCACATACAGTTTTAAGTCCTGACATTGTAAATTCCCTCTGGTAGCACCCTCAAGCTCGATCCAAAGTGGGACTTTGATGCTGCAACACTGAGTGTTATATTGCCGAGCTTTCATGTGGCTGGCCCAAGGTAAGCAGACACCTCTGTTAAGTGCCTCGGCACCCTACAGGTATGTGGGAAGAGTGAGGTGCATCAGGATCAGGTAGTCAGCTTTCTATTAGGAAATGCTGAGGATACTGTGGGATCTTTACCAGCACGTAGCCACCTGTTACACCCTTTATTCCAGAAAAACAGAGCTTGTCTCTCTCTTCTAAAATGTGGCAGAAGAGTAGGTGGGGGTGGCCTTTTGAACAGGAGCCTAGTGATTAAAGCACTCCCCCAGGTTGTGGGAAATCTTGCTCAGTTGCTGCTTTGCCGGAGGGAACTCAAACTCACCTCCCAGAGAGTTTCCTAAATAACGTGTCTATCTGTTCTCTGCAGTGCAGATACTGACCCTGATGTGGAATTAAAGAGAACTGAGGGTGATCTAAGCTAGAAAGCAAGAATAAGATGGTGCTTCCAAGGAGCAGTGACTTGTGTTCATCATCCCTCTCCAAGAGGCAACCCCTTTACCATGCACAGAGTAGGACCCTACTCTGTGTGAGAGGAAAGCAAGATTTTTCACTTCTGACCAGTGAAGCTACTCCAGTGAGAGGAGAGCAGTGTAGAATTAAGAAGCTGGGAGGTTTGCATGCCTAATGAAGAATATGTACATTTGAACTCTCTGGGGCTGACTGTGGTGTGGTGGTGGCAGGTGTGATCCCATGTTTCTTCTATGCTATCAGAGTGGTCTGACGACTGTACTAAGAATGATATGGTGTCTGTAGCTGGAAAGAAAACAGTAGCGTTTTGTGTTGCCTGGTGTGTAGGGCTACCCTGCAGACCCTTGATGGATTAAGGCAATGGGGAGAAGGGAGCAAGAATGGTCAGCTGTTGGATTTTGCTTGGTTTAGGTAATAGATATTCAGTGCTGTTGAGGCTGAGGTGCTTGCTGGAAGCAGAACTTTAGGTGTCCTGACAATGTGAAAGTCGTATATGGAGGCACCTGTAGAATACAGGCATTAAGTAGCAGCTGAATGAGGGGTTATGGATTCATAGGCTTGGATTTTTGTGGAATTTAGTATTTGATCCTTTTTGGATCTATATTCTTGTTCTGTATCTCATCACTATAGTTACGTCTACGACTGTAAATAAAATGTTTATGCCTTGAGTGAATTTGTACAGTATGTTTCGAGCTGCATGAAGCAGTGTTTGTAAAACAGTAGCTCGTGGCACACTGGAGTCCTCACAGCAGCAAGCATTGACAGAAGTAAATGTGAACACACCATGAGTTACTAGATGGATGTGTCTTTGGACAGTCTTAGCAGGACAGTTATAACAGTTTCCAATTCACTTGGTTCAGTAACTTCCAGCTCAGAATCCACTGAAAATTGTAACACACTGGTGCTGTGAATTCAGTGTTCTGTGCTGGTTACCTGGCTTTGTTACGGCATTACCACTGCTTTCAAAACCAGTATGTGGAAGCAGCTAAAGTGAAGGCAATGACATCTTCAAAAAGAATTGGCTAGCCACTGTATATAGTATTGAAGAGTCCTACAGACAGAACCAAACAGCAAAGTTTAACTCCACACCTTGGGCACTGTCCGTATGTCATTGTGTGGTAAAGCATTATCGGGTTTTGTACTTCCTAGTACAGTAGGATCTTAGGAAGTAGAGAGGTTCAGCTCATGTTCCAAATGTCAGTGCTGTCTGGGAGAAATATGCATTAGCAGCAACTAGAATTTTGTACCAATTTTTATGAAGCAAAGCACCTAAGGGGCCTTTAAAGCACAGCTGGCTGAACAATCATTTACAAGTAGGGCTGAACAAAAATAGTATTTTCTCTTTATGAAAATTTACATTTAGTCAGAGCTGAGCCAAAATAACTAATGTTCTCAAGGAACAAAAAGATCCAAGGCATGAGAGCTGAAAAATGTATGTGTGTTGTTGGTATAAATTAACTTCTTTTTTTTCAGGTTCTGAAACGTCACAAGGAAGTTGTTGCAGCACATTCATCTGTCTGGGATCCAACTGACCAAATGTCAGATCTTATGATGTAGACATCACCACTGGAGTATGTCATTCTCTGCTCCATTTTAGTCACTATGCAGGAAGAAGCGTTTCTAGAATGACTTTGCTTTAGCATGAAATGAAACTTTAAATAGGTCAGGTGAATCAGAGCCTAGAACTGTAGTTGTCCAAAGTTGAGATGAATCCTACTTCTTACATTTTTATGCTTGTCCCATAGCCAGAGAGAAGTATCTCTCCTCTGGCGTAGGTGCTGTTATGGCTCAAATAGCTCAGTCAGAGGGGGGGACTATGGTTCCCTGTTGGAAGTGTTACCTGACCAAAAATTCCAGATCAGCTGCAATTACAAATGAGATAGTAATCTCTGACCAAAATACTATGAAATCTACCCTGCTCTGTCCCCCTTTCTTCATCGACTCATACTACAGGCGTCAGATCATAGGCTAATACTGAAATCTTGTTCAAACTATTGCCCTTTGCATTACTTACTGGGTCACATAATTTTTCCTTCAATCTTGAAGTCCCAATGCCTGAACCTTTTTTTAAAAAATTTTAATTTTTTTTTTTTAACAGAATAGTAATGAATAGCAAATGAGACAGTTCTGGCAGAAATTTTCTGAGAAAACCATTTGTGCTAAATTTCATTAAACCTTTTTACAAATACTTGGCAATTGTCCAAATACTCTTAAGGAAGGAAAGAGAGTAATGTGATCTCACAAATCATTGAGGAGCTCAAGTTAACGTTCTGGAATTGCATCCGCTTGTGGTAAAGGCTCACGCTGCCTTCTTCCTAGTGATTCTTACATTTCCAAATGAGTGAACAGCTGCCAGGAACACGTGTGTGTTTGCATGAGTCTTTGATAACTATAATCAACAAACGTATTTGAAATATAGCATAACTTAATCAACAAATAGCTTACTAGTTCTGTTAGCTCCTTTTAACCAAAGAATTGCTTTTGAAGGTTGGATCTTCTTCAATATAATGATACTGTGTGTGAACTTGCAAGTAGTTAGATGTGAGTGCATGGTGGATGGTAACAAGCTTACGATTATGCCTTACATCCTTGTGCTTTCCTTTCATTTAATTTAAGACCCTGGATTAGAAATAGGTCTTTAAACGACCTGCACACTGATGATATACAGGCAGTTACCATGATCCTTCTTGTCCAGTCTCTGTAGTCAGGAATATTCAGCTACAAAGCTCAAATTTAACAGTGGAGAGACTACCACCTCCTGGCATTGCAGACAAATAGAAAAAATAATCCAACCTAGGTGGCTCAAATTAGCAAGGGCCATATGTAGATTCTAGACTGCTCTTGATCCAGTGGCATTATTAATAACGATAAATCACAAAAGTATTTTTTATAGGATGGTTGTATGTAAAAGCCTTTGGGCAGATCACAAAACACAACAGTTATTTTCCATTAAAAAGTGCAACATACCTCACTGAAACTGGAAGCTGGCAACACCTAACAAAGGCCAGAAGATAGAATAACCGCCCACAATTAATTAGATTTCTACACATGCCAACCCCTCCTGGCCGTACTGACACGAGAAGGAGAATTTTCATGACATCAACAGGAGAACGATCAAGCTCAAAGTAGGAGAGGTCTCAGTGAGGGAGTATGGGCAGCTGTGCACTCAGCTGTGCTTGTGCAGATTGAAATGAAAGATGTATTTCTCAGAGCCATCTGTAACTGGATTAATCTTATTCCTGCCTTTTAGAATTTAAATTTCTTTTTGCTAGAGGATGATGATGAGATGGGAGCCCTCTGTGTTGACATTTAAACCTAGACTGAAGGCAGAGATCTGTATTTGAAAAAATTTTGTGGTGTAAAGGAATTCGTACCACCTCTTTATGGCTTTCCTTGATGTTTTGCTCTTTGTATGTATTCTGGCAAACTCTAGTTATCTTGGCCAAAAGATGATCAAAATAAGCTTTGATTTTTAAGGGAGGCTTTTTTTCAAATCTTCAGAGTTGATAAAAATGCTGGTTTTCCAAAAGAGTTGGCCCGCTGGAGACCTAACTACGTTTTTGATTGGATTGAAAGGGAGCTAAATGTGTCAAAAATGTTGTGCTGCTCTCAAAATGTCTGCATTTTTTCCTTAGGTTTGTAAATCCTCATTTATGTAAACCACAGTCTTTTGTGGTGACACTACTCTTAACAGTTTTTCAGCATTGTAATACGCTGTTTCTGTCCCAGTTGTTTTGGGTAAGAATATGGTCTGAATTACTATGTTATCAAAAAAAACCCCAACCCAACAACCCCAGCCCCACAAATAGCTTTCACTTCCAGCAATCATAAAATGCATAGTTTTTCCTATTTTAGCAGACAGCACCTTCACAACATTGCATGCTGGATCAGATCAAAGCAAAAAAACCCACCCCATTGCTGTCACAAAATGAAAAGGAACAGCTATCACAAAGCTTGCATTTGTTGAGTGCAGGAAGGGAGAATAAAGATTCCAAATGAATTGGAGAATGAAAGCACAATCATTAAGAAGGTGGCCTTTGGTGTGGTCACCTCTGTTGAGATTCAGTCTAACAGAACATTGTTGTTGTCTCTACTTGTTCTGTAGTGGCCCCACCCTATTCATTTGTGTAGAAGAATGGATCAAAGTGAGCTTGAAGATAGACAAAGTTTATAAAAACAGAAAACTCATTTTCTCATACATTCTTCGGTGCCTGAGGCAGAGGTATTGATTGTAAGGCAACCGAAACAAGCTAAGCTATTCTTGCCTTCTATATGTTTGAACACTTGTAATTGTGCAATAGGCAGTGAAACAACCCGGAATGACGCACAAAGTGCAGTACAAATGACAGACAAAAGAAGCTGAATTGTTTAAATAAGGCAAGGCTGTGAAACTGAGATTCAGATGGGATTTCATCTTGTAGAGGCTTCACAGAAAGGAAAAAAAATCATTAAATTGCTGAGTGGTTTTGTCTTAACTGTCAGTTCATATGGCAACTGTATACAGTATAAATAAAAGTGTTTGGGTTTTTTTTGTTTGGGTTTTTTTTTTTTTTTAATGTGAAGAGTCAGCGTACTTTGCACAGGCCCATTAACTTGTCTATTACAAAACTGGCTTGTGCTAGATCCAGGAGTAGGATGTTGAGGAGAAAATGAAAAGGATCTTTTGTAATAGCGTGTGTCTCTTGCCCTGCTTAGGGACAGTGCGAGCCTCTGACACATGACTGAGGGCTCAGAGAGAGAGACTTGTTGACTTCAGGGACCCTAAAGAAACAGGTTCTCTGCATTGGGCAACTGTGTTTCCCTTAAGAAGGTGTAACTCAAGGTTGTTTGCTGCATCCATTGCACTTTAAATTTATAGGGCTGATCTATGATATATGTATTGCCTAATCTTAATTGATTTTTGCTGTTTTGCCTCTGTTTGCCTGTACACCATCTTAACCGTAGCAGCACATATCTACTGTTCATCTCATGTCCACGGGACTGGTTTGCGGACAGCCTGTCAGACACGTTTAATGGTCCGCTAACCAACCTTATGTGTCCAGGCATGCTCAGGTCTACGTGTTTCAGCTGTGTCAGCACCTCCGTGTACTGGTTTGCTGCTTGTATGGTCACGAAGCTGGTTTTGAAGAGGGCTTTGAGGTTGCCCTCTGTGGGGTGCATAGTATATACAGGGTGGACAGATCTGTCTAGAGATGAAAGTGCTTCTCTGGGGATACCTTATTCTGTTTGAGGGAGTGGAATAAGTTCTGCTGGTGTGAGATGCCCAGATACTGGTGTAACTGTATTCTTGCTACGACTGATCCTCGTCCCTGGCTGGTGTATTTCTTACGCTCCCATTTTACTGGTATGGACCAACAATAGAGTACCCTGCTGCGGCAGCATAAGGGGACCTCAGGGAGGGAATAAATGGTGTTTACACCCAGTTGAAGGCTTCTGTTTAATCCTAATGCAGTAGAGAGCAGTCAGAGCATAAGGAGGAAATAGGCTCCTAACTTGTGCAAAGAAGGGTTTGTTACCAAGCCTCTCCAACCCCCTCCCTTGGATTCACCTAGACATGTCCTTCTTCATTAAGATAAATTGTGCTCACTTTCCAATCTGCTGACTTCGGGGTAACGGGGGAAAAAAAGTCATATCAGATATGTTATTTTTTATTTTAATTAAGTCATTTGTATTTGAAGGTGGTGACAACTCAGCTTCAGGCTCCTCTTGTTCATCTCATACTCTGGGAAAAGTTCCAGTCTGATTTTAGCTTTGCTCATAGCAGAAAGTCTGTATTGGTTTCCTAGTCCTATAATAAATTAGGAATTCTGTCATCAGCTCTAATGGTATAATGAAATTTCAACAGTTACACAATGTGCAGTGATCTTGTCTATAAGGTCCCTGGCTGAATGGCCAGCTACTGCTGGGGAAGATTGGAAGCTCCATACAACATGGAAACTTTCTTTTGGATGACAGTGGATGTGCTGTTATTGAGAATTCCCATTATGCCTCAAGGGGCTCTGCTCTGATCAATGAGATCTGCCACGTCAATGCAAATCATTAAGATTTCAAGCGTGGTATCCTGCCTATAGCTAAATTTAAGGCACTGTGGTTCATACACGGCTGAAGTCCTACTGGCTCAATCCTCTACACTACCTCTGCTACAGTTGACTTTGCGCCAGTGCTTTCTCCTATGCTCTTCCCTCCTCCCTGGTCCCTGGATGTGCAGGAACTGCTGGTTCAAATGTTGCTGGGTATAAGCGGAAGAAGAGTATGCAACATAATTGCTCATGGCTGTGGACCTGAGGAACAGCCCTTCCCAAGTGTTTTTCGAGGGATTGCTTTACATCCTTGGGTGAGAAGCTTAAATTCTCCCTCCAGGTCCCATCCATAGTCTGATTCCTCCCTTTCTTAAATCTATTAATAGTATACAACTTTATATCCTTGATTGTAGTGAATACCTTGACAGAATCTGGGGTAAATTGTCTATTGCACTTTACTTTCTTGTGTTTCCTAACCAAGTCACTTACTTTTATCCTTGAGTTGTTTAACAGGCCAATCAGATTGTGATTCTTGGTGCTTTCATTTGAGATTAACAGTATTAGGCACTGTTCTGCCTTCCAGATTTGCCAGCTTGTGGCACTGTGAAGAACAATGTAAAACTGACTGATGAAAAACTATAATTGAATAAATGGATGTAGATATATATTCTATTTGTCTGGAGCATCTTGGGAGACAAGGAGAACATAGTCACAACCCTTATGCTCCAAGGGTGCTCAGATGCAGGAGTAGCAGTAACCAGCTGTTCAAGTGACTTAATATGGTGTTGGATGTCAAGCCACAAAATTAGATAGCCGCAATGAAAATATAAAGGTCTTTCTCTCCTCTTACCCATACTCTGCAACTAAGAATCAAAACTATCCTTGTGCTGACTTTTCTTAAACTTGTCTCTGAGTACATGTATATTCTGATGAATAGTACCTAGAAACACTGAGTAGTGTTCTTGATCCCACTGGACATAATACTGTATAGACAAAAACAATATAGAAGGTAATAAGCAAAAAGCTTAAATTATCTGCCTGCTAATGATTGATAGATTGCTAGAATTCTGGTTTGTCACTTTCCATTTTTATACTTTCCATAGGAGACATTCTAACAAAATATTCATAGCAGTTTTTTTAAATAAACTTGATCTGTAGAGTTTCTGATGGGCATTGCAGCTCCTGTTGTATTCTGTCAAATTTGTGGGTGCAAAGCACCTTCTCCAGTTAAATCCTTGCTGACTAGGCCTTTTCCATTTCTTCCCTTGCCATCTGGAATGTGCTGTGCATGATGCTCAGTCAGAATTTTTTTTTTCCTATAACACTTGGCAGGGAGCTGACAAGAAGAAACCTTTGTTGCCAGAATCCATGTTCTCTTTGGGGGTGGCTCAGATGGCACTGAATTAACTTGGAGACTTAAAAGTAAAAGTATTTATGATAATTTTTATTGATGGTAAGTAACTAACCCTACTTCTGGGGTAACTAATCAAATTAGCTTTAAGGACAGGAAAATGGGCTTCTCTGAATGGCCTCTTGACTATGTTTTTATGAAGACATCCTTTTGTCCATGCCACAATAATTCTGCTTCAGTTTACATAATGCCTGGTTCCTAGAAATCCAGACTTTATGACAAAAGGCTTATCTTTATTCCTTTCTATAGAATTTTTTAATTCCTTTGTCAAATTAGATAAGGGATAGAATCACGGGGTAAAAGACAAAAAGACTTTTGGTGTGTACAGTTTTAATGACTATCAGTAGGTGGTTGGAAAAGAGGGACTACTTTTGGTGCCTTCTTTCTATTAAAATGTCCTATTTCTCCCTAATAAAATGAAAGAATAACATTAAGGATTAATCCCTTACCTAGCCCAGGACCACAGCCCACTGACCGGTTGGCACATGTAGCCCTGCGCTGTTGCTTTTGCAGGCTGAGCACATGGAAAGGAACTGAGGGGTTCCATGGTTACAAAGGAAAGTAGTTGTAATTGGGGGATGTAGGGCATACGCCTACAGAAGACTCAGCTTCATCAGTTGTGTTGCTCATAGAACAGCTCATTGACCTTATGCCTATTAGTTCCCTAATTCCCCACCCCGTTCTGTGAGGACTCGAAGAACAATAGGGAGAATGTCAACCGAGTGAATCACCGTTTACTCTGTCCTCCACATTTTCCTTATTTGGGCAGCCATTTTTGCACAGGTATGCTGAACATCCACAAAGTGGCTAGGTACTAAGCCCTCAGACACTTAGACAGGTGTCTTAAAAGACATTTAAGAACCTTACTCGAAGGTTCATGAACTGGATTTTTAAATAAGTCTAAATAATTCAGATGTGGGATTTGGCACCAAATTGCCTTAGGCTTCCTTACTCTCTAAATGTGAGATATTCAAACAATCTTGACCAAATTAGGATAATTAGAGTCCTTCATCTTACCCCTGCAGCATATCTATTATATTCTTCTAATGAGTGTACTATTCAACTGCGTCAGGGATCTTTGTTAATTTAGTGGGAATAAAGAACTAATCATCAGTATCTCTTCTAAGAAGTTTGTGTTTACCATCAACATGCCCAGTAGATGTGCAGATGTTAGCCTGATGTGAAATTACAGTTAGACATCATCTTTCACTTGGCCAGTTCATTAACCCATGTCTTGTAGGCCTTTGAGACTGCATTTGGCACAGGGTTAGAGATTTCAAGATGTTCTGGTATTTGTTTACTGAATGCGGTTGGGATAACATACCAAAGAGCAAGAAGCATAATTCGTGCTTCAGTGTACTTACGGACTTCTAGCTTTGAGGTGCTCTTTGGGTACAACTGTTCCCATGAATACCATGAAGCTTCATTTCTCATTGATGTATTTGGGAGAAAATCCTGTGTCAGGTGATGCAGCGTTGCCAGACAGTTCTCCAGGTTGAAGAGCTGGATAAGGTGGGATTCCTTTCTTTACTTTTTGATTTACCTACAGCTGTTAAGAGCCTTAAAGCCTGCACTTCACTGGAGTATCTTTTTTGTCTCTTTTAACAGCAAGAGTTGCTTGTTTTCTTCATTTGTCATTTTTATTCCCATGTCCAATCCATAGAGCAGGAATACACAGACAAGTGCCAAATAAGACAAAGCAGTTCCTGTTAGTGCGTTATACTACATACTTTAAAAAAAAAAAAAGCACAAACCCCAAACCAAAACCAAGGAAAAAACTCCACCTGGTTCTGTGCTCCATGTTTGTCTTTGGGGGAGTGTATGAATGAATTACATTGATGACTTTTCACTCAGCTTTTTTTCACTGGATTACATTTGAAAGGCTTTTTGGAAGAGATACTTCTATTTTGTTTCATTGTTCGTGTTGTTCCCTTGTTGTTCGTCTAGTGCCAGCATCTCCTCCGGATCCAACAAGAGGCTAATAAACAAAGCCTGACTGTCCTGTGGCAAGAGTTCCAAGATGGGTGAAAGCCAAGGAAGTCTTGGAACTATTAGCAGTGTTTAACAGTGCTTTCAACACTGTTTTCAATTGAGAAAGTCAACTGAGAAGATTTATATGGTGGTTTGTGAGAAATGTTGATAGTTGATAGCAACTGAATATAGTGATTTTTGTTTGAGGGATGAAGGTTACCTGACCCTCTTCTCATCTGTGAATATTTATCCAGGATGATATTATATGAAATATAGGGATGTTTTATGATAGAGATGTTTTATGGGTCCCCTCCTTCCCCTTCCCTCCCATGCACTCAGCCATCCCCCCACCCCCCCTCCAGTGGTGTTTATTTTTCGGTGGCAAAGTTAGTCATAGGTATTGAAGCAGTATTTTAGAGCAACATCATCTTGAGGTAGATAATCAGATTACTGAAAAATGTGAAGGTGTAATACCTCTCTGCTGTTTTGAAATGCTATTTTCCAAGTCATTGACAGCTGTGTTCTATGTGCTATTTGGGCTCTAGACCAGCTCCTTCATGTTGCTTTATGTGAAATAAATAGAAGTCCCAGATACTGCTGACCTTGCGTGGTCAGCCACATCAGCCACAAGTTTTACACTTACCTTCCTCAGGATTAATTTACTACTGTCAGTGGGGTTACAGTGATGTGAGGTACAAGACCTGACGCAGGCTGTAGGTGTCCAGAGCACAAAGCTGGTAACAAAGAACCTCACTTCATTCTCAGGAGCGACCCCTCTCTCCCCATCTCTTTCTTGCCACTGCCCCATTGACCATTCCCTCATGAAAGATCATGTTTGTAGGCCACTTTGTTTCTGGTGTAACCCCACTGGGTGCAGTGCAGTTGCACTGAGGAGAGACTTGGGACATTTTTACTGTGCTCGGTCACATGGGCCATGTAAAGACAGCCTTCCCACGCAGAGTATTTGCACAATGCTTTCCTGGAATTTGAGGGTGAAACACATCTTGCCTGTTGTGCTTCAGGCATTTCACCTGATGAGACAGAGCTCTGCTTGCTCGATCGCATTAGCTGGATTAGATCAGCAGCAGCAGTCTTCCAACTGCATCACCGTGAGTTTGTCCTCATCTTGTACCCATTGATGATTGTCCAAGACATGATACCCGTCTGGATGGACTTTTCCTCGGCCTAAATGAACTGTTTTATATTTTTTGAACATCTGCTATGCTTTTGAAAAGAACATTTGGGGATGTGCTAGGAAAATTGATTTGTAGGTGTTTGAAAAGCATGGTGCAGAAAATTCATAGAGTGCAGCTACTGCTAATAACTTGTGGTGACAGTCAGCACTGTTTGAGAAATGTCACTGTGGTCTGCTTTTACATGGTCCATTAGGTTGAATGGACTTAACCTGTTTCTTCCCTAACTATGTCACCGAAGGGTCCTTTCACTGCCTGTTACTACCCTTGGGTTGGTCTGGGTTGCTGTAGCTCTGCCATGTCCCTTGATTTTGTCCTTACTATGTGGAATGCTAGAGCTGTTTCTGCAGAATTGGAGGGATGCATCCACTTTTCCCCTTGGGGTATAATCAGAGAAACTTAGTTTGGAAGCTCCCCGGGGGTTTTGCCTGTCTGCAGTTGAGGTCACATGGAAGCAAGCCGATTGCTGGTTATCACTTGCTGAAATCAGGGCTGATCCCCAACATAAACAAGGACAAATGCACTTCAACCTCCCAAGAAGTGGAGGACTACTATTTTTTCTTTTCTTTAATAGTCTGTGCATCCATAGTTTTAAAGCTGTCACTGATTTATAACATCTTTTTTCATTGCATCTATTATAAGCTCTGGGCAATCATACCCTCAGGGGTTTCTTTTCCACTCTGTTCTCTCCCTGAGTATATTAAATACATGTCTTCATTCCAAACAACCTTGTAAAGAGAATTTCATCCATTTGATTCCTCCTCAAGTCAAATTCTGCCTTTGCCCTTTTGTAATCAGATGCTGGAACAGAATCTATAGAGGGGTTGCTGGGGAGTTGTTCCATTTGAGGCACAGTGCATGAAAAGTAGTGCCCAGAAAAGAAATAACTAGGTCACCAGTCCAGAGCAGACACAACCCTCTCAGTATGCTTCAGTTATTTGAGTTACGTAGAAGCGTGTGAAAGAAATACAATGCAAAATGCTGACAAATGGAGATGACAAATGGTGAGGTGTTTGTTTATCCAAGACCTGATCTACCTATTTACTTGCTTAATCCCTGTAGAAGATATATTTTGGTGATAAGATCAGCCAAAACTTCCCTAGCTGTCTCCCTTGGTCAGTACCCAGTGGATTGCTAGTGGTGACCAAAATTTCCCTCAATGGTGGGTAAAGTCAGTAAAGTGTCACAGTCTCCAAGGGGGTGTGATGTGTTTTGTTTTTTGGGTTTTTCACCCCTCCCCTCAACTTGTGGGTAATGAAAATAGTATAGGTTACTATATTACAGTATTTTCAGTTGATTGGGTCCTATATGTCTGAACAGCCCTCTTGCTAATGTGTGTAGCTGGTTTTGTCATGGAGTACCTATCACAAACTGCAAAAAGTATAGGAATAGCCGTGTTATTCTGAGATGATCAGCCGCTCTTCATTCCCACACTACTTTGAAGTGTTCCAAGGTTTCTAGGTGAGTCAATATATCATTCAATATGACAGGATTTAAATGTATCTGCTCATTATTTTGCCAATCTTTAAACAGAAGGGGGATCCCATTAAAAAATTCTCTGATGTAGCAGGTGTACATGTGAGACTGAGCTGCAATCTAGAGCTCTGAATGACATTGGTAATGAATATCGAGTGGAGAATGAAACAGCCCTACTACAAATGAAACTACCCCCCTACTGGGGGGCAAAGGAGGGACACATTGACATTGCATTGCTATTTTGCAAGGTTTTAAACCTTGACTTTGCCAACTGAATTTTTTTTTTTTTAACATAGAGAATTACAGCAAAACCTTGGTTTGTATTTTGAAGTGGAATAGAGAAACAAAAATGCTATAGTGTGGCACTAGAATGATACCCCTAGGTAGCTAAGCCAGGTAACCCCATATGCTGGCCTTTGTCACAGGGACCCACATTAATTTTTGTTCCTAGTAGTGCTGAACTGGTGTCCCATGTCTCCTCCCTTTCTCCACCACTGCCTGGCTCCACAATTCTGGCCTCTGACGAGCTGACTGTGAGCTCTCCTCTTTCCATGCACCTGGTATAGAGTATTCCCTCTATCAGCTAACTTGATTCTGGTCATGCCTTTTTCTTTACTGGCTTCCAACCCTGGACTCTTTGCCCAAATGGTTCTAGTCTCTCTCTCTCCCTCTCCTCTAGTTTGTGGATTTCTTCCTTCTCTTTTTCTTCACCCCCTCTCTCTTCACACCCCCTCCCCCCCGCCTTTCTTTCTCTTTCTGTGTTCTTGTTCAAAAACTGCTTCTTCTATACTGCCTGGGAGTGAGAAAGTAGGCAACTGCTAACATAAATGATGAAGAATGACAAGTCTGTTGCAATGTCTAACCCTGGTCTAGAGTAACCAGGAGCCTTAGCTGTGATGAAAAAAAAACCCAACCAAATCTGTATTTTTCCTACTTACCAAGGCTCAAGGATTTCCATTTCTTTGGGGAAAGGGTGTGAGCAGTCTGAACACAGTAGGGCTCTATTGAGTTGGAAGATGTTCGATGAATTACACCAGGGATATAATTATTCAGCATGTTCAGCCAGCAGCTTTGCTAAAAATGCCAGAAAGATTGAAGGCAAAATTAATTATGTAGAGCACAGTAAATCTTCTCTTACTCAACACCTCCATAGCCTATATATGGCTCCATTTTTAAGATTCAGCGTGGGCTTATTGTAGAGCTTAATGGCTGAGTTACCCAGTCGTAATGAGCTACTGTGTGCATCAGCTGAGCATGATAAAGAACTCCTAATGTGTCTACAATGCAAGGTATTTTAATTCCGATATGAGTGTTGCAGGAGGATACAGCACTCTTCCACACCAACACATGGACAGACTTAGGTGGGTGGTAGTGCCGTTGATGGAATAAACCTTCTCACAAGTGGTGACATATTTCTCACTGGGTTCTATATATATCTGAAAAAACTAACTTATATTTGGCTGCCTTTATAAAAGTGCCAGTTCTTGTTTATATTAGAAAATGTTAAATGCATTTTTGTGCCCTTAGTAAAATATGTAAATTTTTTTTGCTTCTTTTTAGAGTGTCTCAGTGAAGAAAGTGGTTCTGTTCCACTTGCAAGCTAAGAACTGCAAAATTACAGCATGAGTCAATTCTTCAGAGCAAATACTTGGGCATCTGCCTAATTTTTGCCATGCGGAGCACCTCCTCAGATTTCAGTGGTGTGAGATCAGACTCTTCACTCCAGAGCTATTCAGCTGTCTTACCTAATTTTGGCCTCTTTATGTTTGTAAGGATCCTACTTTTTTACTAGGCATTTTCTAATTCAGTCCTCTCAGGAAGAGCAGAAGTCCCTAACACAGTGATCTATCTTCTTTCAGTATTTCTGGGCCCTGTCTCTGCTGGCGTTCCTTTTGTCTTTCTCTACCCTGTTGTTTTCTTTCTGGTTCTTGGGCACTGGAGACAGTCAGAGCAATAATAGTAGGAAAATTATTATGGAAGCTCAGAATACCTGGAATTGGACCTTACTGCCTCAGGTGTATAAGCCTGGAATAAAACCTGTCGCTGTTTGGCAGGCCTGGTCTAGTTTACGGAAGGTTTTCTTCTGTGGTCACCACTGCAATATCTGTGTGTTGGAAATCTGAAGATACAGAGACGAGACATGGAGGAAGCTCGGGAGCATAGAACTGACATAGTTTCCTAAACCATGTGGTTATGACAAATCAGTTGGGTTGTTTAGGCTGAGGCTTGAGGAATCAGGAATGGAAAGGACGCTGGAAAAAATAGCTACAGATCTTTGTCTCTCTGAGTGCATTTGTTCACACCATCCTTGGTTCTAGGAATGTCATTGCTATGTCTTCTCTCTTTGTGTACCCTTTTGCCTTCTTTCACAACCCTCTTCTGCCCAACACTAAATTTAATGGTTGTTCTGGGGAAGGAGACATATCTATTCTTTGGCTTCTGAGCCCCTCAAGTTAGCTCAGGCCTCTGTCCATTACCTCTGCTGCTCCTTTGTCCTGTGGTAGCACATCTTGAGCAATTAGTAAATACCGATATGTTTGTAAAGGTCCTATTTCTGTTTCACAGTTTATAGTGTATTCTTTGCCAAGTGCAAAGGAGATGGTGGTTATCACCCATTATGGTGTGAGTTGCTGGAGGGAGGCCCTATGACCCAGGTCACACAGTATGAAACATGAACTGCTTTGTATGAAGGAACCCTCCTGGGCAGTGTGAGGTTAACATTACCACAGGTATATCCCTCAGTAAATTTAATCCTACGTTTACAAGTTCAGCACTGTTTACATGTGAGGCAAATATGTTCCCTCAGGAAGTTAGGGAAAAAAAAGCCATGCTTACTGATAAAGAAGTACAAACCAGTGTTGGTGCAATGATTTCTGAATCTATTTAGGAGTCCTATCATGCACTGTTATAATAAGATAGCTGAAAGATAGTAACTTTGCACTTGATGGAAAAACATATTGTACAGCTTAATGAAATTTCGTCATGCACTTTGATTTCAGCAAGAGAGACCTTTTCAAAGCAAATATAACTATTAATCTAATTAGTGCTTCAGCTAATATACTGAAATTATATTTGTATATCAATATATCAGACAAATATTTGTGTGAGATAGACATTTCAATGACTACTCAGCTGAAATGAACAAATTAACTTATTCGATTATAAGGGCCTTGTTTCCTACAGCTGTACTTTGCAGTTCATTTTCCAGCGTGAACACTTGAATTAGGCTGTTAAATCCACAGTTAATGTGAAATAATAGGCTTTCTTTTTTTATTCCCCCAACGGATCTGGGTAGTAGGACAGCTGAGCAATACTACTTGTTGACTCTGCTGTCTGGTTTTTGGGAGGACCTTGCTAATGGGTTGAAGTCACTGGGTCCATGCAGAGTGAGATGAGAGCTCTTTGGAATGGAGTGTTGGTTGGCATCATACTGTTTCTGGATAAGATGAAACCGAGTGATGGGTGTGCAGCATGACGTGCTTTGGTACCTTGTTCTTCTGACCATACAGCATGTGAGCCAAATTTATTTTCCTTTGAAGTAACAAAGCTAACGTTGGTTGATGGATATTACTCCTGTATGGAGCCAGGACAAAGCTGTGGCTGAGACCTGGGTGTTGAGAAGCATTCTGGGATCTGCAGTTTTGGTTATAATATCTGTCTCCACCAATATCAGACGCTATTGGACAACTTTCAGTGGACGTAAATACAAGGAAAACAATCATGCATGGATAACATTAGGTCCTCACTCAATTGTTGTGTTGACCTCTGGGGTGCCTTGAACCACCTTGAGTACAATCCAGACCTTTGGTGTCTAGTCCTTTAAAGCCATAATAGTAATTAAGGACAGTTAGACACTTCAGGAGGAGATCCAAAATAGCCATGCCAACAGTCTCAAGAAGTGCCTGGTACCAGCTAATAGAAGTACTGAAAACAAGAATATGTCTGAAATCTTACCACTCTCTTGGGCTAGGGCACCAGACACAATACTCCAATCAAAGATAACTCATGCATCCACCTGGTATACTGTTGAGGTAGGTCCAATTTTTCATAGGTTTCTACAGTTTTGGTCCCAAAGTGCTGAGGAAGACTCAGTCTTAACATTTGACTGAAAGAGCTGTACTCTCATACTCTATATACCACCTAAGTGTCTGGAGCTCAGCCAAGATCTGACATATCCAAGTTCCAGTTCTTCACTTCGTTTGGTGTTCTTGCCATTGTGTCCCTGCTCCAAGGGGACTGTGGAAAGGTTTCCCACGGCTCCTGTGAAAACTATTTCATTAGTCAGGAACCGATTCAACGGGAGCCATAGAGGGCATGTAGTCCAGTTTGGCTTTGTAGCCTTGTGGTTAGGAAACTTGGCCAAGGAGGAGGAATCCAGGATTTTGATCCCTGTTTCTAGGACTGTTCATGTATTATTGTTTGATGGTAAAGCTCAGGGGAGCAAGGGTCAGATCTCAGGTAAGTAAACACCTTCAAGGCCCAGCTTTGATAACGAAATTCTTTATCAGATCTCTGTTTCAGAATTCAATTATTTTTCACAAGGCTGTGGATCTTCCTTATATCTCTACCAGACATAACCTACTGGAAATGAATGGATTCCCTCTTTGGACAGAAATCTTACCTACATTTTTCTACTCAAATTCGACCTTAATTTTGAATCTTCCTTTAAATTCTGAATGAAGTCATTCTACCTCTGAGGGAATTAACTGTTATGTTGAACTTTAGAGTAGTTATGGCAGTTCTCATGGGTCCTCCATTATGACTCATAGTATCATGTTCTTTCTTTTGTGTCTAGTAAGTAGTTGGCAAATTCTCCATGCTATTTTTTAATGCTACAGCATTAAAAAACCCTTAAATGCTGTACTTAAGTGGGGCAGAATTTAAGAACCACAGTTGCTTGTGTCTGGAGTTACTACCATCACAGAATACACTGGATAGGATGTGTAAAGTGGAGTACCTGATGAAAATGTTGAATAGAAATGAGGGTGAAAGTAGAAGGGGTGAAAAGGAAAATGTGGAGTGAACATATCTGTTACAGGAGCCTGAAAGAAACAATCCATGCTGGAATTGTTATTCCTTTTGCATTGTGCTGCCTGATTTGTTATTTCTGCTAAGAAAGATTAGAGACACAATTTTCAGGAACAATGAAAATACAGGAACTTCTCGGTGGAATTCCAGTCTTGGAGTGGTATTACAGGTAGCAGTTACTTGAATTATCAGTCCGAAAACTCTTTGCTTTGGTGTATGTTATAGAAAAGAGAGACTGCAGTTAAGAAAATGTACATTAGCCAACTCCTATTGTGATAAGTTCTAATACCATAGGTTGTTAAAAATGAAAAGTGATAAAAGTCAAATAACATTCCTCTGTAGGTCTCCCTCCTGCTTTCATTTCAGCTTGCTCAGCAAAAGCAGCTATCAGCATGAGCTTCTACTGGGACTCAGTTTATAGTTGATGACCTGTAGTAGAGATGTGGTTCTGAAGAAGTCATGGATGCTTTGGAGGCTTTTCAGTTTGTTTCTTAAGAAAATATTTCACTGGAGCTGAAGAAAAAGGATGGAAATATTTTTCTTGTCTTGCATTTTGCTGGTTTCATAAAAGCCTTTATTTTGACTTGAGGATATGGACCTTTAAATGGAGTAAACTAATGTCATTATTAAAAACACCTTCCTGGAAAGAATTCAGAGATGTTCAAGACTATCCTTTCTTTTCCCCTGGCACAGTATTGTAATTAAATTTCAACCATTTCTTGAGTAATGTTTTTAAGGTCACTAGCTTGGCTGGGTATTTGGTAATAAAAATTACACCCCATGTCTGCAATAGGACCACTAATTTAAAATAGCCATTTGAATCAAACTGACCTGTTTGCCAGCATAACTAATGAAGTGTCACTTTAATATTTAAAGCACTGTTCTTTCAAGGTAATTGCTATTTACTGGTAATTCTTCTTCATTTGCTGGTTTATTAGGTACCTATAGGAATTTAAATTGGGCAACTGAAAAACTGTAATTGTCTAACTAGCATAATACTTTGCTATAAATATGCCTAGACACCTGTTTAAGGAAGGTTTTTTTGTTTCTGTTTTTAAGGAAGTTTTTTGTTTGTTTTTTTTCACTGTGAAAGAATGGGGAAGGCTGATTTGGGAAAGAGATTTTACCTATTAATAAGGTATTAGGAAAGATCCAGCAGAAGGGGGCTGTGACATCCTAAGGAATGCAGGGACTTGTTTTGGCTAATTCTGCACCCACCCATGTGGGTGTCGACATTCCACTCAAACATGGCAAGGCTTGGCCTCTCCTTGTGGAGCGTGGGGCGGAGGGTAGATTTGCGGGAGGAGGAGAACAGCCAGTAAAGAGATGATCTGAAAAGTAATTGCAGAGAAGGCATAAACCCAGAATTCTCTTAGGGAAAAAAAAATGTACTGGAAAAAAAAAAGGGATCTGGCAAAATAAATATATCACTTGATTGTTTGTTTTCTATTCTGGCTTGTTAGTGAATATCTAATTTTGTCTGCAGTGCATCATAATGCTTTATTTTGCCCACAAAATCCAGTTATTTAAATTAGCTTTCTTGCTAAAGAAATGTGGAGTTTTGTGATGTTCTTCACAATAGATGGATTAGAAAAGGACTAGGAAACACCTCTCAGAAAAGTTCCTTCTTACTTTTGTTGATATTTGCCTCTTAACAAATGAAAGGGTGTTCTGAGTGGGCATTGGAGGTTTCAGTCTTGTTAACCTTTTCTTTCTTCCCATTTGTGAGCGGTTCGATTTGTTGAAGTTTCAGTCTCCAGCTCTGTGTCCTTACATGGTTTTTAGGATTGTTTCTGTGACACCTGTGTTTTGTTGTTGTCCTTTACCAGTAATAGCTGTTGAACAATATTCAGATTACGTGAATAAAAGCAAGACCTTTAGTTATCTGCCTGTATATTTTCCTGGCATAATGTGAGTGCTTCAATTATTAGTGAATTTATCCTTTTCATATCTGTAGATTGGGAGCTAAGAAGTGAAGCAGCCTGTGTTGCACTTGCTTATGCAGGACTTTTTCATAAAGTGGGAATCTATTTGTGATTTATTCATACCCTCTTAATTTCAAAAGGAAAAAAAGTAATAGTTGGAAGCTTCATCACTGATAACTGAAGTTTAGCCAATTTATAGTTGACCAAAAATACTTCTAATGGGAAATGTTTGCCAACACTATCTTTTGGTAGCTCTGCCAGTACTTTTTGTATTCTCTGTATTCTAGTATTCTCTGCTAGAGTTTAAAGGTAAGGAAGAGAGCAACAGTGTTCCCTCTTCCAAAGATACTTCACGTTAGGTTTGATTTGTGGCTTGTCTGTGCTTGGGCGATGGGGATCACTGAACTGTCTGTCTGCACCTGAATTCCACTCCAGTGGTGTATCCAGTGGGCGGTGTGAACATGCCATGTCATTTGCTCCTAGGTGCATCACCCAGTGGAGATTTGCCAGATGACTTCATCGTCCCACTCAATCTTGCTACTGTATTTTATATTTTTGCAGCAAGGAGACGGCACAATATCCTGGCAATCTGTGTGTACATTAATGAAGTGTCTGCCCACACTTCTTAACGTAGGGTTGCTAACGATGATTGCTAACATAATGCACTATTTAAATGGCCTGTACAGTCTAATGTAGCTATATACATGCATAAACCACAAATTATTTTGTCATGGTTGCTATACTTTGTGCAAACATTTAATGAAAAGCACTGTTGCAATACATAGAGTACTGACTTCTGTTCTTGATTTTTCGTGACTGAAGAACTTAATTCCTCATAGCTGTGTTAATACAGTTTCAGTCCACAAGTTTGAATTAATATTGACATGTTTTGATCTGTGACAGGTCCGTGGAAAGTCCAGACACAGGCGCTTTTGTGGTCAAACTTGGGAGAGGATTGAACCTGAATTCAGTTTTGCTGCTTAGGCCCATTATTCATTTAGATCCAGCACTTGAACACATATTCAGAAAAGGATGTTCTTACTGAAAAGTGCTGTTTTCAAAAGTATAGACAACTCCCCTGGAAAGGGTGGTAGTCACTACCTCTGTCTGTATGCATATGTGAACAAGTATGTGTGTTTGTGTACATGTTCATGCATGCAAGGGAATGCATATTGCTTGTGTATGATGCGCCTTGTGTTGGTTCACAGCAAAAGCTGTATACTTCATACTTTCTAATTTTTCTGATGGAGAAACTTTTTTGTATGCTAATAGAGAACTCGGTGGAAAGAAGTAAAAGATCATTTCTTTGCATTCTTAAACTTTTTTACCCACTCTTACCAATTCTGCATCAGAAAAACCCTCTTTCAGAATGAGAGGGAAACAGATGTAAAGTGAACTGCTATGAAAGAAGCTCATGACATCCAAACCTTGGGATGTGTGCTTTTTTTCTGGTCATAGTGCGATCTCACAAATACCATTCTGAGTTCTTGAGGCTCTCTTTTCATTGGCTTAGCTCCTCGTACTTGCAGAGTCAATGGGAAACCTCGCAAAGGCTTAAATAACTACATGCATTCAAATTGAAACAGCTGGCTTCCAGCAGTTAGGGTTCCCATTATCTCATCTTGTTTCAGTCAGAATGTTTGTATGAAGCAATCCAATTGTATCAGAGCAAACAACATTGCGTACAAATTCATAAATACTCTGCCTTGCCCACAACAGTTATACATTTGAATGAGGAGCTTTCCTGCCTTGAATGGATGCTGTGTCCTTGAGTAGGGAGTAGGTGCCTTTGCTTTCATGTAGGTAATTTTATCGGCTGTGAAATATGGGTGGAAAGTGCTGAGAGGGGTCACTCTTGTCCACCCTTGGTTGATATGTGGTCTATGTTCAGAGGAAGAAATGTTAAAGGATAGTCACTAGGGTAACAAATCCTTCCATGGTGAGCTACTGGAAGATGGTTCCTAGGACCATACTCTTCTCCTGCTAAATTGTACAAGTGGCAGGATTTCCTTCGGGATGGAGGGAGTTCAGGAAGGAAATTTATCTTGACCCTTTACGCAGGTCTGCGTAATCTTGTCTTGTAACACTGTAGACTGGCACAGCTACATTCCTGCAACATTTAGTTTCCCATCAGTGAAAAGCTGAGATGTGGAAGGCTTAGTCAACTGGAGGTTGCATGAGGGGTTTGTAAATAATGGAGTCTGGTGTCAATAGCTTTCCTGATAGTAGCTCTGATAGTAGTCTCTGCTTTGAGATGTGGTCTCAATACATGCTGGGAGGAGAGAGGACGTGCTTGGTGCTTGCTGTGAGTTTTGTGTCAGACATTACCCTGTGAAGAACATGTCACCTTCTATTTTCTAACCACCCTCTGGTCCTGGGCTTCTCTGCTCTCTTCCAGGGGGAATAGAAAGTGCTATATATCGTAAACTACTGTTTAGTTTTACTTCCCTTTCATCTAAGCACCTGGTCCCTTTTTTATAGGGTTACTATGCTTTGATTTCTCACTGTACCTCACACTTAGAGGAGGCAATTGTGTATCCCAGAGGTTCAGTAGGCCTTTGGATCCCACCTTCTCCCAATCCTGTTGAAAAAATGGTGCTTTTAATGTCAGCTCCAGTTCCCCATATCCAATACCAAAATAACTCAACCTGAAAGATTTCTATGAGCTTTGTTGGCTTGTACAGAGAGCACCATCTCCCAAAACTATGACACAGGCAAGTTTCCATTGCGGTGTTTGCTCACAGCAGGAGCATGTGAAGGAGTGTGTTTCAAGGATGACTAAACATCAAAGTGGTGGTATGTGAGCTGTCCTGAGAAGCATAATGTTTGTTCTGGAAGATCGGAGAAATGTTTATGTTATGTTAATGGCCACAGGTCTTGGTTAGCATTTAAGTTCCTCTCCACCACAGCTAATAGAGATAGAGATGAGAAATCTTTCTTATGCAGACCCATATGTGTTGATCTGCTTAATTACAGTAAAGAGAAGTCAGGAGTATCTGTGATCATCGTTCTTCCCTGGTTATACTCTATCATCTTTTACTGAGGTGCATTTTTGCAACTCNGGGCTTGCCTAGGAAGATACCCATCTTTAATATGAAGCTTTGAAGCATTATTATGGTAATGTCAGGTAACTGCTCTTCAACATAGATTGACAGCTAGCTATTAAATGAAGGTATGGAAGAATGTGGCATCTGTTTAGTGAATGATGCATGTGGTTATTTTAAAATGTTTTTTTATAAGCAGAGACACGGCAATTGCAGGTTTTCTTTGCCTTTTTGGTTTAACAGCATTTCAGAATCTTTTGCCAAACCACAAGTAAAAGCAACATTTAGATCAAACTGCAGTCTCAAAATATTTTCCCCACTCTGATTCAAGCACAAAGGATTTAATTTCTAATCAATTGCAAAATGGGCGACTGGAAGATAATATCTTTTGCATGTGCCCATTTGAGCGTCTGTAACAAGCAGAGATGTATCTGTTTCTAAAGTCACTCAATTTCTGACCAGTTTTCATTAAGGTTTAAATGGGCAGGTACCTGACAGTTGCAATGGCTTCATCTTCAAACACAAGCTGAGTTCTTAATTGCTACTGGCTGGCACTGGCAGGGATACCAAGATGAGCTCGCAGAGCTCTGTACATGTGCTCCTTTTCACAGTCAACATGACATGTTCTGCCAACTCAAACAAAATTGCTAGCAGGAAACATTTTCCTCCATGCCATGGGTTCTGGGACTGGCATCTTTTTCCCATGCCTGGTTAATACATTTCTTTTTTTGCATGTAGCAAAGGGTATTGCAAGGAGCAGGGCTGGGCCATGAAAATAATGGCCACCTACAGACAGAGCATTGAAAAAGAGATAGTGAGAGCTACCTCGTGTCTGGAGTCACTAGTGTGGCAGGTATTTTCTCTTACTCTCTCCTTTGGTTCCAGAAGGCTGTAAAGAGTCAGCTCCCGGTCCTGTGTCACTTGCATAGCCTGGCTCTTCATGTAAGTCCTCTGAGCAGAACAATGCCACTTCCATTTTTGTTGTTATTTGGCTAACAAAACTTGAACTCTTGAACCCTTTTTTCTTACAATTTTAACTGAACTTGACCCAAATATAAAGGTTGAAAGCTGAATTAACTTTTTCCTCCTTATTGTTGTGGTTGAGGAAGGGGAGGCAGAAGTATCGAGACTGCTTGTTCTTGCAGCTTGTCCAGCCTGACAGGCTGGTGGGAATGCCTGTTGGTCTCCCACCCAGCTTGCTGGTTCCTTGGGGCAAAATACAAAGCGGGTCTAATGTGGTGTAACTTGCATTCTAGTAAGCAGTTGCTCACTGGCTGAAGTACTCCTGAAAGTTGTTGGTTGGGTTCTCCTTGTTTGCAGCAACTTTAACATGGGTTATAAAGTCTACTTTCAACTCTAAATCAAACTGTTTCAAGTTCCACCGCACTGAGCTATGTAGGTATAAAAGCAACTGTGAGAGAGTCCCCTTTGATTTTTAGAGTGAGATTAGTTGCAGCATGGGAGTATGGTTAAGTAACACTGTGTATGTTCACTGCTGAGTTTGGTCCAGGGGAATGGCTGCTGGGAAATCTCAGACCCATTGGGTAAAGACTTAATTCCATGTTTCTTAGATTTTTTGGCATTGCACACATTTGGTATATTCAAACACACAGAGATCCAAGGCACGAGAAGAACATTGACAGGTTTCAAAAACATGATGGATTAAGGAATTGGCTTTAATCTTCTTTTGTCAGGAAGAGAAGATAAATATAGCTTATTGTGAGCTTCAGCTTTCACCCTGTAACTTCTGAACAGGTATCCCCAACATATGCTGTAGAAAACTGCCTAAATAAATACCAACAACACAGCAGGGCATTTGAAAGGGCCTCCCATGAATCCTCAGCCTCCAGTGGCGAAAAGCATATTGTCTACCCACAAGGTCTGCCTTAGAGAACGCTCGTAGAGTTTGTTGGAAAATAAAGCAGTGATGGTATCTAATCTGTTAACCCTAGGAGAGAATCTGTTCCTCTGCCGCGGATTGCAGGCATACCATGAAGTGCTGAGATTGGCATGAGCAGCACACATTTTTATTTGAGGGGAACATAAATCCTAAGTATCTTGTTTGTGTATAATTATTCTTGCCCTGAGGTTGCAGCATCTTGTGCACACAGCTGCATTGTGAACATTTTTCCAAGTTTATTTAGCACTGAGTGCAAGTACTTTACATGTCAGAGCTGGGAACGCTCCTGTTTCAGCTGACTCCACTCCTTTGGGGTGTTGCTGAGCGCTTAGGTGACTAAGCGCGAGGCAGTTGCACAAGTCTGGAGAGACAGGGAGCTTATTTAATCACTTTAGAGAAAGAGAGAGTAGGCGCCCAGGAGCAGACACAACTAATCTGTGAGGAGAACAAGGGTGAGTAAGTATGTCTTACGGAAAGGATTTGGAGGCCAACGGATTGGCAGAATCAGTGCACCTTTACAGAGGATTTCTATGTACTTTCTTGGTGAACGTGTGCCCATATTTAAGGACCTATCTCAGGGCCTCAACTCCTGTAAACACACAGCAGCCGGCGGCTTACAATCTGAAAGTGTGTTCCAACAGGAGAGTTTATTCCTTGTTTGGTTTTGCTCCTTACCCACTGCAATTTTTAAGAGATTAGCGTATTTATCAGTGCCAGTTGCCTGACATTTGGTTAACCAGTACCTCCATGATTTCCTGTCCTCTATGAATCACCTTGTTCTTGTTAAATGGTGAGGAGGGCAAAGTGAGCCTGACATGTGGCAGAGATGGCACCTGGAAATAGAGGCACCGGCAGCAGCATGGGTATTTTTAAGGTGCTCTGCCCTCAGTTTTACTGAGGGTATGATGGACAGGTTGAGGGGCTGGGCTGTTATTTTATAGAAGTAACCCAAGTCTGTCCTTGGTGGAAACAGAGGCAGGGTAAAGACGTGATCTGTGTTATTCTGACTAAATGCCTGTGACTGAGCATGTCTAAAATGCCTCTGTGTATGTTGGAAAAGCATCTAGGCCCTCACCTAATATGGCCCTTACAGATTACTTTTTTCTTTTCTGTATTTCTTGGAGTAATATTTTTGGAGTAACCGATAAATTAATTTTATTCTCTAGTCAGCACTTTTATAACATGTTATTAATGGAAGGAAGCACATAATGTGTCAAGTCCAGATGTACCCATAGACTGGATCACTATGGGTGAGTGCTGGCAAAGATGGCCAGTGTAGAACGCAGGAAGGAGACAACAAGCGAGAAATGCCTGTAATATGTGTACATCCTTAGCAATGCTTCTGGTTATGGCTTGTAATCGTCTTTGTTTTCAGAGTCAGATGTGGGACATAACCTGCAAATGAACTCTGTCTTTCAGCCTTTTTTCAGTGTAGAGCTTTTAGGAAACTTTTTCTTTTGTGTGTGTATATAAAAAGATATATGTACGTATTGCTTCTTGACCTCCAATCTGTAGGCCGTCTGAGAATGGTGTAATTGATTGAGACTCGAGGAAAAAATGTGATCATCGTGTGATTTTTTTTTTTTTATGAGGTGACTGATCTCTTGAATGATGTCAGTATGCCATGAGGCCAGCCACATGAGCAAGATATCATATTTTAATATGGCTTTGGATATAGAGGGAGCGGTCGGACCCATGTTAGAAACAACGTTGTTAGAAAAGGTATGAAACTGAGTTACATGGGGTATTCAAAGAGCTGGAATTCAAAATCTGAGTTGTGGCTCATTTCAAACCAGCACTAGTTCCCTGTAAAACAGGAACATGGATGTCTACGACACTAACAAAAGTGTAACATACAGCTCTTTGAAAGTTCCGATGCAGTTTTCTCCTGGTGACCGTGTTGGAAAATCCACTCCTGTGGCTTTTCTTTGGGTTGTCAGAAGAACCAAGCGGGTACCTGTGTAAAGCAATTGTCATAAACATTCAAACTAGATGAATCTCCATTTCAGGTTTTATTGCAGCCTTGCAATTTGGGCTAGGTTCTCTGAACTTTGCTAACCTTGGCAGATCTACAGGGAAAGCCTGCAAAATCCTTGAGTTCAAAGCAGGCAAAATATATGACACCTTTTGAAAGTTTGGCTTTGAGTGTTGAGTTTATTTGAACTCATGTTAACCAAAGCCAATAAAAAATGGTTTGCATGAGCTCCCGCAAGGTGAAATTCCAGCAAGTAGAGAGAGGAGAATGAGAATAGACAACCTGTTTGCCAAACAGAGTTATTTTTATTTGTGTTAAAGAGAGAAAGTTGATAGAGTTTGAGTACTTTAATGTTTGATTTAAGGTATGAATAAGAAGGATTATAGCTTAAGGATATTATGTAAGAAATATTATCCCTCTGTGAAGATATCCTGAGCAATCCGGACTGTATCTACTAGGTTATAACACAGAAGACTCCTCTTTCTGGGCAGTTTATATTTCATTATGCAAATACCTGTGAATACCGATGGAGATAATAAAGTACGAAGCAGAGATTCAACATATGAATAGTTAATTAGTTATATTAAAAGAAAAATAAAATCTAGGCAAAATAAATTGCATTTTGCAGTGCAAGAATCAATCTATGGACATCATGCTTAATTGAACAAGAGAATCACAGAATGGTTTCAGTTGGAAGGGACCTCAAAGACCATCTAGTTCCAACCCTTCTGCCATGGGCAGGGATACCCTCCATGAGACCCTCAGGATTCCCAAAGCCCCACCCAGCCTGGCCTTGAATGCTGGGAGCAGCCACAACTTATCTAGGCAACCCGTTCCACCACCCTCATAGAAAAGAATTTATTCCCAATATCTATTCTAAATCTGCTGTCTTTCAGCTTAAGGGGTTAAAGTTGTACTAGGAAAGAAATGAGCTTGAAAAGCCAAGATCCAGGAGTAGAAAGAGGTCCTACAGATATGGAATTAAAGGTTGGATACCTCAGGGACAGAAGGATGCTTCTCTTTTTTTCTCTTTTCTAGTAAAAACTCTGACAAGAAGTGATAGATGAGGATGACTACTGAGGTGCAACAGAGCTGGAAAAATAATTGTGGAGATAATTAAGGTGGCTGCTGGTTACACATTATCCCTGAGTAGGTACTTCACAGAAACTAGTCAGGTATGACATTCTGGGAACAGAGGTCCCAGAAGAATATGTCAAGGGTCTTCAGTTTCACCTGGAAATGGTAGAAAGATTTTAAGTGAATATTTAAAGATATGAAAAAGGAGATGGGGCAGGAGGCTACATATGTAATTGTAGATCTGGAAAATATTGAAGGAGAAGGTGGCAAAGGAGAGGAATAGCAGGAGTGCAAGTATTGGAGCATATCTAAGTTGGAAAAGACAGAAGTAAAGGTAAACTGTGTGATGTTACTGTAAGCCTTTAATGAGATAAATAAGGAGAGATAATATGAGTCAAGTAACCGACCTAATAGAGTCAAAGACATTTGGAGGAAGTATGACCGCTGAGACGGTGTGGTATATCTGCGAATGACCTTGAGAACTGGATTTTGGTAGATACAGATCTTGCTTGTTAGAGGTCTGGCATTATGGGAGGCTTTGACTTCATGGGTTATCCAGAGGGAAGAAATACCTAAATTCAGACACTTCTGAATGCAATAACCAACAGAATTCTTCGTCAGTAACAGAAGCAGCAAGAGACAATACTTTTTTTAGATCTGACACTATTAAGTATTAGAATGAGGTAGAAAAGAACCTTGTTTTGAGTGATTCCAGTTTCAATTAAAATGAAGGATAAACAAGTGCAGATGTATAACTAAGATGCTCGGTTCCAGATGGATGGTGTCTGGTACATTTAGGGAATTAGTTAAAGCCTGAAGAGCTCAAGAGGACTGCATTGTAACGTGAGGCTGGCCCTTCTTTGAGTCAAAGGTGAAAAATGCATTGAACAGGCGTATCTTACAAAGCGAAACACATGGAAGGAAGGTTATCAGATATGACTGAATAAGGAAAAGAAAAAAGAACAGATCAGCAAAGAAAGCCACATGTGAGAGGTCAGGAAATGTATGGGTAAAATGGGAATTGGCAGGAGTCAAGCTGAGTTAGACTCTGCAAAGGAAATTAAAACAAATAGCAAAAGGTCCTTCAGTCACATAAATAAAAAATAGTTGGACATGACCAATAATTTATCAGATACATTGCTTCTGTTTCAGTTTGGATGCTGATTTTAAATATGCAGGTTTTTAGCGGCAATGAAGACCTGGAAATTGATGTGGCTTCAGTATTGGAGGAAGGCTGGATTACTATCATCTTGGTATCTGGAAGAAACTGATACACATCATTGCAGGCTCAAGAACGTTTTTCATCAGACTTAGCAGAGTAAGTAAGACACCATTCAACTGGAGAATGTAAGTCTGTCTTTGATGAAGGGGCAAAGACAGCCAAGTTGGAGTGCACGCTATTGACAGCTATTATTCTACTATTCTAAAAGAAAGAACAGGGCATATGGTAACAGAAAAGGAAAGAAATCACAAGAGGCTAGATCTAGCATGAAGTAGGTAAACCTAATGACGATCTCTGGTAGAAGCACTAGTATTTCTAGTGATGGAAATGCAGTCCTTGCTTAGCTTCTGGTATGGTGTAGCATGTGAAACTGAGATGCCAGGCAATGGCAGAAAAATTAGGACTAATGGGCAAGCTAAAGGGTAGATTTAAGTTAAAAGAGACCTTTCAGACTGGGGGGAAACTGTTATTAAAAGTTTTTAATGATTGATTGTGGGACTGGTCTTCTGTACTAATTTCACTAGAGGCTATGACCCTGAAAGTATGTCCATGAAACTGTCTGCACACTGAGTTGGGAGGTAATGCCAGTAGGACCAATGTGCTGGTTTTGGCTGCGATAGAGTTCATTTTCATCACAGTAGCTAGCTGGGGCCATTTTTTGAATTTGTGCTGAAAACAGCATTGATAAGAGAGATGCTTTTGTAACTGCTGAGCAGTGCTTACGCAGAGCCAAGGTCTTTTCTGCTTCTCACACCACTACACCAGTGAGTGGGCTGGGGGTGCACAAGGGGTTGGGAAGGGACACAGCCAGGACTGCTGACCCCAACTGACAAAAGGGATAATCCATGCAATATGACATCATGCTCAGCATATTAAGAGCTGGGGGAAGAAGGAGAAAGGAAGTGATGGCATTTGTCTTCCCAAGTCACTGTTACGTGTGAGATGGAGCCCTGCTTTCCTGGAGATGGCTGGACACCTGCCTGCCCATAGGAAGTGGTGAGTGAATTCCTTGTCCTGCTTTGTTTGCATGTGCAGCTTTTGCTTTACCTGTTAAATTGTCTTCACCTCAATCCACGAGTTTTCTCACTTTTACCCTTCCAATTCTCTCCCCCATCCTGCCAGAGGGGGGTGGTGGGGGTGTTGAGCAAGTGACTGCATGGTGCTTAGTTGCCAGCTGGGGTTAAACCACTACAATTAAATACCCACAGAACACACCTAGCCATAAAACAATACACTCAGAAAAATAGATGTGAGTGTAAATGAGCGTAAAGTGTGTGAGTGTAAGAGTGTGTGTAAAAGTAAATGCAAGACTTTTGCTAAAAGGGTATCTAAGTATATAAAAGAGTATATAAAAGACTATATAAAGACTATCTGTTCTAAGTGGCAAGTTCACCACCCAGGAGTAGTTGAAGAGGAGGAGAGCACTGATGCGATAGGTACACTGTAACCCGATGGCACCAGAGTGGTACGAATGCCAGTGAACAGCCATCCAGGCCCTGGAGTGTAGCAAGCAGGTTATTTTCAGCATGTGCACGTATAAATGCTATTGTGCTCAGTTATACAGTCTGACTCCTAGGGTGGGATACCAACTGACAGGCACTTCTGATTTGTGCTCAAATAAGAATACAGCCATTTGCATACATTACTCACCCTGTTCCTTCTCCTTTGATGCTGAGCCTGGGATTTAGAAGAGCACAGAGCTGTCCAATGTTTCTTAATCCAAAATTTGGTTATGACTGTCATTGGCAGGTTGTATTTTTAAGAAGCCTGCTTTGAAATGTCAAATCTTATCCTAATTGAAATCCTCTTACCTGCTACAGGATTTGTCAAAGCAATTCACTCAGGATGTCCTGGCATAAGATCTACCACTGTTGCCTATGGAGAGGAGCCCCTTGGGCTCCAGCTAGAGGCAGATAAGGATTGAGCTTCAACATTGTATCCTCTATCTTTTGTCTCTGTCCCAGCTACTGATTCCTCTTCTCTGCTGTACTGTCTTTTTCTTTGTAGGATGTATTTTTGTTTTCCTTTCCAGTAGTAGTTGCCAAGATAATGTAAGAGATCAATGATATCTGGTGTTTATCTCTTCAGAGTTTCATCTCATTTTGAGCTACTGGAATAGAATCTATCTCTGTCTCCCTCTCTGGTGGGTAGCATTGTCTCTCCCCTTGGGCTAAGACAGTGCTTTATATCTGGAGTTTTACAATATCAGTTGTAAAAAAGAGCTTCAGCTATGGACTGGGAATTACCTTCCTTTTGCACCCCTTTTTCCCTTGGATGGGGATGATGTGCAGCATGGTAAATATGGTCAAGGTCTCTGCAAAGGTCTACCTCATTCTGCTGGTTTGGATTTTTCTTTTAGATAAGATTATTTTTGTCTGCCACAACAATTCTGTGTTTGGGCAAGAGTGGTTTCTTCAATAGGGAGAGTAAAGCCATCAAGCCTGGCTTGTGATGCTGTATACCTCATTGTCATAAAGGCCTGTCATGGGAGGGGAGAACTTGGAGTTAATTTTTTATCCTTTCGTCCTTTGAGAGAGGAAGGACATTTTTTGCTTTGGCTGAGATGGCACCTGTAAATATCTGTTGCTTTCTCTGCATTTGGTAGCAGCCCTGTTTGTTCTCAGTCTGACCTGCTGCCACTGCACACAGAGTACGTATGGTTGAGAGGAATGCGAAAGATTCCAGTTGTTTGAGAAGAGGTGGGTGGGGGCCTTCAGAGGCCGTGAATTCATTAAAATTCCATGTTGTGTTGCAGGGTAAATGCGTGGGCCTTAATATGCAGGGCTCCAACAGGTTAACACTTGAACCTTGGATACAAGACGCGGCAAGTTTTTACCTGCCCTTCATCCAAAAAGCTTACCAAGTCCTCTACACCCACCCAAAAGGCAGTGTTCACCGCTACCTGAATATAATGCGAACTGATAGATGGCGAGCACAGGTTAGGGGCACCTTTAGATGGGTATCTGCAACATGTGTGTGTGTGTGTGTGTGTGTTTACACTTCAGAAGCTTGTTCTCTGTTTTGAAGAAATCTGACGCTCTTTACGTTGCTGTTCTCTTTGAACCTGTGTTGCTTTGCTGACAGCATCCATTTGCGCTCCGGATTGTGTAAACAATTCTCAGTACCTCTAGCCGCCTTCCCAAACCCCGAAAGTCACAAAGCATCCACTGGGCAATTAGTCTCATAGTTCAGAAGTGCTGAGAATAGGGGCCAAAGACTGCCTGCAGGCACCCTGCCTTCCTTTGTGCACTCTTGTTGAACCCTGTGAGGTAACTTGGCCCTTTCCAGGCGCAGTCTGCTCCCTATGCAGCGATCCTCTCATACCGAAGCTGGTAACTTTGCTCAGAGCAATTTCACCGTAAACCTGGCTTGGCAGTCACCAAGCAAGCCCTCGGCAGTGCTCCTTGTGACAGGCAGTGGACCAAGAGGTCTGTGGTGCTTTTAATCCAGTCTCACTGTCCAGATGCACTACAACAATTTGGGATTGAATTTTCTCTGGTTGCCTGCAAATACATGAAGGTGAGAAGGTGGCTCGTGAACCCATGGTGGCACACAAGAAAGACTCGGTACCCTCAGGAGATCTGTAGCTGTGGCAGCTCTTGCCTGTCCTGCATCTCTGGTTGTCTGCAACTTGTGGGGTATCTGGAGGCTCGTTCTTCAGTCAGCGTTCCTCTTCTCTAGTTACTTGCTTCTTTCACTGGACAACTCAACTGGGGGATGTAAAACCACACAGCTTTAGATCTCTTTTACTTATTTCTCTCTTTAAAAATAAAATAAAAGGTTAAAAGAGAGCTGTGGTCACAGAAAAAAAAAATTTCTCTACTGTAACAAGGGAAAAAAAACATCTGCACGAAGAGAAAACACTGGAAGTAGAGAACTGTGTTATTCTTAGGAGAGAATGTTGGGATTAAGGTTTAAAAAAAATCTTTTTAAGGCATCCAGTTTCTACGGGTTTCAGTTACTTCAGGGATCAGGCATTTTAAAGACATTTTCTTGATCTAACTTTTTTGCAGGACCTGAGTATTTTGAAAGACTTCCTGCATATACATGCCAGTTATTTGATCTGATCATTGTTTTAATAAAACTATTATTTAACTAACCACGTTGTAATTTCTTTGGCCCTCTGGGAGCCAGCCACAAATAGTAGCAAGTTATTGTTTAACCTGGCTAAAGCTGAGCTCCTTGTCTTCCCTGCTAACTCCCACCATTGACAAAACCACTTACAACTGGACATTTTTTTCTTAATGGAGTTAGACAACTATTCAGAAAAAAAATCTTGGGGGATCCTGAAAAGTTGCCTTCATGTAATCGCTTTCCAATCCTTTTTAATTTTTGTGTGTGTATGTGTCCGTGATGGGAATGGGTGCTCTGCAAGGGCAGAAAGGATTGTCGGAACTCTGTTGTGTATAGCAGTTGGCACAGAGAAACACAACTGTAACTGAAGCATGCCTGACCTTTGATTCAGTGAGAGGATATTAGAAAACTCACCCAAATTGATTCCTTCTGGTAACCTGTAAAAAGGGATAACTTGCAAGGAATTTTCCAAGAGGGGAAAATAACTGGTCAAATGAAAGGGTGCTTTGTTTAAACTTTTCTGGAAAAATTTGGAATCTTTGTTCAGGGTTGAGTAGTTTAATTTTGGTTTCTCTTTGCCATCACATTTCCATGAATGTGTCCACCTGTGTCGTACCAGGATCTGGCAGCAGAGCACAGGAGCAGCAGGTGAGACAGCAGCTGTGGCCTTACCGTCACACTCATGCTGGTGTGCCACTGTTGGCAGGGCCAGTCCAGAGGTCAGCAGCTGGCGGCTTTTCCATTTTGAATTCATGAAGAGTAGTTGCTACTCAGCACAGACATTCATGGCGACATGAGGTGTTTCAAAACTTCCTACTGTGTTTCTAATGAGACTTTGAAACAAAAAAAAGCTGCCCATGCAAATAGGCCAGGGAGAGAAAAGTGATGATTGCGTGAGACTAAGTTATGTGGTGAAGTGTTACTGAAATATGTGTGACGTATGTAAGGGGCTCCATTTCTAGCAAACCTGTTCCCCTCACACAAGCATTAGTAGGCTACAGCTTGATTTCTTAGGGACATCAGGGCCATTGCTCCAGTGTAATGAAGGCCTATGCTGGCTTAGACATTTAGTCTAAGTGTTAAATAACCCAACAATTTCCAAAAAAAAATGAGATGGCCATTGTGCGCTCTGTCAGTGTGTAGTGTAATACAGGCAACTGTGGCTTTGTTTTAGGGAAGACAAAGGGTATAGAACAACCAAGATCTCTTGGGAAATAGTCTTTCAAATAGCATGAACTTGAATGCAAGCCACTGCAAATGGGTTCACCTGGGAACCAAAAGGTGCTGGGCTACAGGCCTACAAAAGGGGTCTGGTGGTAGGAGAAGGGGTCACACTTATTCTGGAGGATAGTGATTCTGCAAAGGATTTCAGATCAGGGGTCAAGTAGCTTCAGAGGCCTTCCCAGGCTAGTACTGTGGCAAAAGGATTAAAGAAGACATTGTAAAAAACAAAACAAAACAAACCCAAACAAAACACTAGAGCAGTAAACAGGAGCTTAAGGCTTACTTTAACCTGGGTGAAGAGCGCCTTTCTGATGAAGACCACATAGAATGTGATGTCTTCTCCTGCAACTCACAATCCAAAAGAAAATTGAAAACAAGGATGGGGGCAGAGAAGACCAAGAAAAGACCTGTTGGGGTGGGAAAGTGGGAAATACCTGGGAAAGATTATATATATACGTATATATGTTTTTATATATATCTATATATTATTCCTCTGTGGTTAAGGTGATCTGATGACCAAAATTTTTCAGGACAGTGCTGAACTCTCATTTCCAGAGATGGCCATATCAAGAGCAGGAGCCCAGCTGTCCTCCTAAAGATATGCTACAGTTGAACACAGCATTTAAGCTTAGCCCAGTGCCAACAGAGCAATATTTACCAATCTTTTCTACATAATGCCATTTCCAATAGATACTTTGGCTCAAAAAATATTATATCTATAGGTGGAGCTAATAAAATTATTTGGGTATTTCAGGCTGTGTCTGAAATTACTTTTAAATGATTTTATGATAAAGCATTTACTGGCCTTGTATCTGTCCCAGTCAGACACTGGAGAAAAGGCTCTTTTGTTGCCATTGGTCAAAGTTAGGCAGACCTTCCTGATTCCACACAGTAGGTGAAGCTGATCAAGGAAACATGAAAAATAGCAATGCTATACAACTTGTCCCAATACCACCAGGTTTTAAATAAACCATAAACACTCCCTGAAACCGTTTATAAGTAGGCAAATAAAACAAAAACAATTTAAAAGGTGATAAAACTCTGTTGACATGAATACCATTCAGGTAAACCACTTTGGACCTATTTCAAACATAAGCCAGCACATATTTATCTCAGGTGAATGAAGAGTTCACACGTAAGGCTTTGCAAATACAAAAGGCCTTATTTGCCTGCAGATTCTGCTGCCTGACAACCGTCTTGACAACAACCCTATGCTTTTTCAAATTGTTTCAGGAAGCTTTGGTTGTTGAGCCTCAGTTGTGAGGCTTTCAGAGCATTTCTACTTCCGTGCTCTATTGGAGACAATAGAGATTATGGGCTGGAGGGACTGCTGCCTCTGGACCCACTCTCATTGGCAAGAGATTTTGCCAGGCAGGCAGAGTGTGTAAGAAGAAAGGATATGACCCCATAGTAATTTTTTGAGGGTGTTCCAATGGGGACACAAAGTCGTTGTAGGTTTAGGATCGCTTTTAAATATTGCTTCATTGTTATGGCAGTAGTACAGAGGAACAAAGTAGGGATGAAGGCATCCTTTCTGGGCCCTTCAGCTCTAAGGTGAAGTCCTGTCATGGTGGCAGTGTCCATAAGTTTTCTCTCTTAATAGGGCATTGTAGTTTCTCACTCTGAAGGAGCAATGGTATTTTGTTTTGCAGCAGTCTTCAATGCACTGATGTAATGTTCAAGTGAGGCTGCTTCTCCGGTGAGTGCATAGCTGTAATTTACACCAAAGAACTCCCTACATACTGGGAAGCCTTGCTGTATTTTAGCACTATTTCTCTTGCAGTTAGCATCACAGATGGGGGCAGGTGCCAGCTCGAATTTAGAACCCAGTTTCCTTTTCCCTGGATGAAAATCTAAAGTAGCTTCAATGCTGCTGGGGAATCAGTCTACATCTTGTATCAAGGTAGCAGATTTGTCTCAGGATTCTTTCCTTCAAAAAATACACTTGTACTAAAAGGAGAGGATACTGTATATGTAGACAGCAGTCCATACTCAATGCTCTCTGCACCCTTTGTGCTGCTCTTACTATTATGAAGCCCAGATAAACAACCAAGAATTCACCATCCCTGTGGGTACCATGAAAAAGTAAAAGCAGCATGCTTCTTGATACACAGAAATTCTCAGACTAATTATTCCTTGGGTAGAAGAATGACTGATGGGTGAAATTTAAGAGTATAAGGACAAGAATATTTTTAGGCAATAAAGAAATGCATTCCTGTAGTTCACTGGTAGCTGAGTGGTTTTGCTCTTTTTGGTCCTGCTCACTTCTGTTCATCAGTTTACTTAATGGTCACATCTGGAAGGGATGTAAACCCAGCCCCTGTGAGGAGGGAGTCCTTTCAAAAGAAAGCTTGATAGATAAGTGAATGCAATGCTTGCAAATGTACCTGCCACAAATAATAAATTCTGCTGATGCACTAGAACAGATTTGGCTACTGGGAATATATAGAGGTCTTGAGGAATAGACTTAGACAAAAGCATCCAGGAAATGACCCTGCTGTGGGGTACTGGAATGGCCCATATGGTTCCTGGGAGTCTCCTGCAGTACTGTTCCTCTCTAGTGGCAGAGCAGTCCACCGATCTTTTTCGTACTGGAAAATATTGACCTAAGGTAGTGACGTGATGCTTGTTCTTTTAATCTTTACATCTCCTGGCCTTGTGGTAAGCATTTTGTCCTTGCATACTTTATTTCCTCACCTATACAATGGGGATATTTACAACACTTCCCCAGGCAGCCTGGTCTAATGTCCTAAAATAGTGCAAATATTCTAGTTGTAGAGGGAGTAGAGTCCTGCTCACAGTCTGTGAGTGCTGCTCACCAAAGCAGGGTCAGGGGGAGACCTCTGGACTGCTGGTCATCAAACTCTGCTTCTCTCTTCACCTCAGGCTTCGTTTGGGCTCACACCACCCTGCTAGGACCCTTTGGGAGAAGTCCCTGGCTAGAATCCTAACTTCTTTGCCTCTGCTTATCCCTTTCTCCCTCTGAACGCATCTCGGGGTTGATTAACAAGTATGCTAATACAGTTCAGCTGCATTTTTGGTGCAGGCCTGCTGAAGCCATCAGGGATTTGGAGAAATGCAGTAAAGAACAAGATTTTTAGCTGGTTCGCTTATCACATTGGTCAATGTTTATCAGGATCAAATGTTTTTCAGCACTTTTTATGTATGAATTGCTGGCCACAAGTAAGTCCAATAGAGTGCCTAACATCAGCTTGCAGTGAAACCAGTGCAGCCAGCACTGTATAGCTGGTCATCTAAATCCCATGGCTTTCTTCATCTGCCTTGGTTGGCTAGTAAAGAGTGGGAGGATTTATGCTGAAACACAATTTTTTTCTCATTTACCCCTTTGATCTGTTACACTCTGAAACGTACAAGGGACAGTAGGACAATAGGCAAAATATTTTTACCATGACATATTTAGACATGTTTAAACATAATACAACATACATTATTTTGTGGACAAATACGTAACAGTGTTACCTTCAATATATACTACATATATGTATGTAAAATATACATGCAGTATAACATAGTAATTATAAATTGTATATAAACAATAGATATACACACATTTGACTACTTGCCTGTGAGCATCTGTGCAAATATACAGGTGGAGAAAAAATACTTATTAATATCAGCATGCACGTGAAGAGAAGATACGAAGGGAATCGGGTCAAAACATGTTCCATATTTGTTTGCTTTTATTTTGGGAAAATGTTAGCTACAATGCACATATTAGGCTGTATATAAGATGATGTAAATCTGCCAGTGCAATATTGAGTCTAGATTCATGGGTAGGTTTCTCGCTCGATTATTTTTCTATAAAGAGACATAGCTGGGTAATTCACTGTAATTCCAGACAAATCATATCGTTTGTGTGTGAATGTGTCCCCTAAAGTTTTGGTCTTGCCTTTTACAGCAGAAGAAGATGGGATCTGCAGATATGAGAAGGGTCAGAAGGGAGACAGACAGTGAGCTAGCTGTCTCCCATCTAACTGAAATCAGGCTGCTGTGAACACAAGAGGCTGTATATGCAGATCAAGGTTGCCAAGGGACATAGACACCTCTGGCTTAAGTTATTTTCCTTATTAAACTGGCAATGGAAGAAGTAAGTGGTGTAAAATTCTCTACAGCAACTCAAAAGTACTGAAAGATCATCCATGCCCTGGAAAATTAAGTCGGCTTTATGGTCAGACAATGCCCAGCAGTGTAATCCAGAGACACAAGAGGATCTGGGTTGTGAAGTACTCAAATTAAAGGAGTGCTTGTATTCTGAGAGTTTGATTCTTCCTACCACAAATGATGTTTGGATCTGGGATTTTTGTTTGGACCTGCCTGCACCTCTTACAAAACCAAAACAAGCAAGCTGTCATTTTACAAAAGCCCAGATGTATTTTCATTCCTTTTCCCTCCTTTCTATGTTTGCCTGAATTTTTTGTGCTGTGCAACTTGTTTGCTTGTAAAATCTTCCTTGGGGCCACATTCGTGCAGACAGACTAAAACATTTTTGACTCTGAAGGAATCCCCTGAGGTAAAATTTACTCAGATAATATCTTGGTTACTACCTAACCTGTTTGGGTTATTTTTGAACACTATAAAGTGGTAGTACCAAGAAAGAAAAACTCTGTATGGTACATACCAGTAGCAGCTCACTTCATGTAACTGAGAAACTCTGCTTTTGCACAAAGCACCTACATTTTGTGGATCTCTGTGGATGTCAGAAATGAGAAACCGAAATGTTTGAAGCGATCCTCCCCCAACATCCCATCATATGCTTTAGTTCCTTTGCATGAATGCAAGAACACAGATTTACCTGACCGTGGACATAAACAGGCAAAGGATGCCAAGTGTACATAAGAGCACAGAAGTAGTACAGAGGCTGCGAGATGAATGAACTGGACAAGCAGTGCTGAGTAATCACTTCATAACCAGCTGTGATTAGGCACAGGGCCCAACCCAAAAGCCAGGCTCTGAACATGCCTGAGTTCTCTGATTCAGATCAAAACCTCATGGTGCTCTGCTGCTATAAAGTGTCGAAACAAGTCCCCGGTTCTTCAGTTTGGAAATAAATTCAGGTTCAGATTCCAAACCTGTAGCTTAGCTTCATCTTCAATAATGCTGATGTTCCACAGATTTGGATTTCCAGCCATTCCTACAGATGCGTGTTATAAGAGGGATGCTGTTCCAGTGAAGGCTGCCAACCTGGCAGCACTGTTCCTTCTGCCGTGTGTCACACAGGGGCTGGGAACAGCAGCTCTGCTGACAGGCTCCGCCAGCACTTTGTGTCAGGGGAAAGTGATAAATGAGGATTTCTTTGCCCAAAAATTATCTCCCCCCCCCGCTACTGCTGCAAACCTAGGAGTGAGCACAAATCAAAATTTATCTGCTTTAGAATTGCAAGACAGGCCCTAAAATGGTGGGAAAGTTTTTAAAGGGAAAGCACATTAAAAGAAAAGCTATTGGGCATAAGAAAAGACCACGAAGAACAAGTCTGGGCACAGTAGTCAGAATGAACTGAATTATAGCTATGCAACTCTTAAAAATAAATAAATCTCTATTAAGCTCTACAGACCTATTCCCTAAGAGGAATTTCTATTGTGCAGGAGATTTTCACTTGTGTTAGGAATACCATAAAGCATAGTCTTGTCAGGCTTCTCTATGATGCTGAGGTATTTACCCATCAGCTGACAGAGGAAGAAGCAGCCAAGGCCCAAAGAGCTCAAATGCCTTGATGAGGTTCATCTGTTAGGGCAGGTGCAGGAGAAATAGGATCTTTGCAGGCAACAAGCATGCCCTCTAAAATTTAAAGTGGCTTCAGTTGTGTAAGGGTGGTGTTAGCAAGGTTTTGAAGGGGACTTGGTGCTTTGGGTCTGCACTTGAACAGTGCTGGAAGTGTTTAGGAGAAAATTATTTTCTCCTGAAGGAACAGAGGTAAGCAACAATTGGATGTATTAGTAGTTGTGTGCAATGACAGGAGCAGGCCTGGTCTAGTGGGGAACTCAGCTCTGAAAAAGTTGGGATTTTACATTTTGGTGAGTTTTATTTAAAATAGGGGAATTGATCCTGCTCTTGGTTTATTCTGTTGATTTAAAGGAGGGAGAGGCAGCGCAACATGTATGGGAATTTAGTCAGTTTCAGGTTCCTTTCCTACAATAAGGACTATCTTTTGAATACAATTCTGGAACAATTCACACAGTAAGAAGCTGTTCTTCCAATAAGCTGCTGGTAAAGATATGCTAAACTGTATAACTGTATAGTTTGCTTATAAAAATAAGTCTCCATTGATGAAGCTTACTAAAAGCTATTCAGAGAAAATTCTAGCCTAGGGTATCTTTTTAAAACTGCTTAATCTATCAAAGCCTTTAGGTAGAAATCCTTCTTGGTGCTATGTTTGAAGTTTGGGCTGTATCTGTCCTCTGTCCAATATAAATATTTTTTTTTTCTTTCAATATGTAAGTTCTTCTGTATAGAATCTGAGCTTTGGTTTTGGGATCCTCCCCTCCAATTTGCAAGTGTCTTTTTTCTTTTTCTTCTTCTTGCGAGTCTAGATCAGAAGGACTGGAATTATTTTAGTATGATTTCAGGGGTTTGGAGAGTTCTCAGAGATCAAACTATTCCTATTTACTAATCTACATGTGAATGTAGGGGATAAAATTTAGGTGCCTATCATAAAAAATGATAGCACTAGTCAACAGGGTAATGACATCCTTTTCTTCAGGCAGACTCAAACACTCCAAAGTGTCACAGATGATCTTGTTGAGGGCCTGCAGTGTGCTCCAGAGCAGAAAAAGTTTGTTTGTTTTCAAATGCATTTCAGTAGATAATCTGTTTGGTGTAAACACCAAGCTATTGCAATTTGCTGAACAATTAAGCTCTGATTCTGTAAAGCATGTAAGTACATATGTGTTTTAAGTGTCACTGACCTTAGTAAGTGCTTACATGCCTTGGTTATGTCTCTTATTCAATCAAGACCTTATGGCTGCTTTTTGTACTGAAGCTGCGAATGCCCAATTCAAGGGATACTATGACAGTCCATGCGTGTTCATGCCTTGTTTACTAATCAAAATGGGCTGTTTTGTTTAAAGCCAAATTAAATTCTATTGTTTTTGGTTTATGCTTTCAGAAGTGGCCTGGGATGTGTGCAGTGTATTACAGACAATGACATACTCCATATTTTTCTGTTCTTTTATTATTTATAGCTACCTAGATAAATTCAGGGCAAACTTCTCCTCCCTCTTGAGGAACTTGGGCAGTTCCTCAGATTACCGCTCCTTGCTTTAGCTGGGTGTGCCTTTAGTTTTTAATTAATGCTGTTAAATAAACAAAACAACCAACAAACAAACGCCGAAGGGAAATAAACCACAAGAATGATGTTGAAATACTCATAAAGGCTGAGCACCGAGTCCCGGGATAGGCAATGTTATGGCCATGACTCTGCCCTTGACTTGTCCTTTTGCTCAAAGAGGAGGGATTTGATCCTGAGCTGAGGAGGGAAAAAAGTGACACCAGGCTCAGTGCAGTGAGAGACGCTTGGTGCTGGTTCAGGTACAGACAGGGACTGCCCTCCCAAAATTGAGGGATGGATATTGGCCTCTTATCCTCAGTATCCTCTGCTGGCAAAAAGAAATGTCAATACAAAATTCCAGTAGAAAATAATTAGAAGCATGTTGCTCCTCATCTCTGTGGTTTGGGATGAACAGAAAGGTCCGCTCCACCTTCTCCCCTAGCCCCTCTGCCATGCAAGGTTGGGAAGCAGCACAGTTAATAGGTGCCATGTTGAAAACAGCTGAGGAGAGGTGTCTCCTCTGCCTCCTGTATCTCCTCGGATGCTGGGCAGAGCCAAAGCTGGGCCTCCATCTCTCGCTGTTCCTCTGTGTCAAGAAAGAAGCTCCCAAGGCTGAATCTGCTGTGTCTTAGTCTCAGAGTGGGAATAAATCCTGTTGCTAATGTGGATTTTAGTTGTTATTAGGCATGCTTGAAACAGTGCATCAGCAACAACGGGCTTGAGCACTGCTGAGGCTTGATGGCAAAATCCCGGAATAAAGGGGTAGGGTAAAGTTTCCAACTTAATAGCATTTAATTAGTTTAACTTAGAGACTTTAAAATGTCGCTAGAATGGATTTTCCTTTGTTTAGCTACTTTTGGTGTGGCTTAACAGACTTTAACCATCTAAAACTGACTGTTGGTTGGGGGGACCTTAGGTGGTACAGCACATATCCTTTAGTGGAATAATGAAGTGTTTACATTATGCAGTCCTATTGTGAGATCAATCAGGCTACAAGGCTAGATGTATAAACAGAATCTGCAGGTGGTCCCTGCGTCTCCTTGCCCAGAAGACATGCTTTAATCCTCAGGAAGTAGGCAGAGTAGAGGTTCCAGGAGGCAGCCAGCCCAAGCAAAATAAAAGAACAAAACCAGCCTGAACAATGCAACGCATGTCAAGCTCATAGCGCAATCACTACAAATAGCAGCTGACAAGAGACTTTATGACAATTCACCCATCAGCTAAACTTACTAAACTTGGGATCCTGGGATTAATGAGCATCTTACTCAGGCAGTACAAGCATGAAATGTGAGGCAGAATGCATCTCACGTGGCCTCCAAATGGCTTGCTCCTTTTCAAGCTGCTTTGTTACTGGGCAAGCTCTTGTGCCGAAAATCTCTCTCTCTCTCTCTCTGTGTCTTTGTATCTGCTCTATTTTGTTCCCTGATTCTGCAAGCGGAATGCTTATTATTGAGTGTCTTGTATTGCAAGGTGGGAGGCAAATGAGAGAGCATTCTCACATGTTACTACCTTCAGTGTGGGGATTGTGCCAATGACTGTCAGGCATACAAGTACTCAAGGGGTCGGGGGGGGGTTGGGGTGGGGAAGTGTTGTTCAACCTGGTTTAAATAGACTATAAATGAATGTCCTCTGAAAAAGTTTTAGCAGTGTTCTCCCAGGGCTCAGTGGAATGGAGGAAAGTTCTGCCAGAGTAAAAGCAGAAGGGCCTAAGTCATTAAAAAGTCAGAAGAAGGTTTTGTGACTATGGAATAATGAAAGAAGTAAATGCCAATTCATAGGAATAATAATACTACTAAACAAAACAGGGAAATGCCAACTGAGATGTTCTGCAGCAAGAAAAAAAATTTTTTTCAAGCCGAAATATGGCATGTGATGGAATTGGGTTGTCCACATGGGTGCTTTTCCTCCCTCCTCTTGAAGAGGACTCTGTTGAGTCAGAAACTAGTGAAGGGTAAAGCCCAAGATGTCTGGAGCTATCCTGTCTCTAGATTCTTATCTGAGGTACATTTAAACCTTTGGAAAAGGCTTGCAGTCTCATGAGATCTTGGTGTCCCTCTCCTGAAGCGTTCACATATTTTCTGGTTACAAAACAGCCAGTCATACCTCAGGAATGGGTGGGTAGTGGGAGATGGGGACACCTTTATTTATTTTTAGCACCTTTGCTAAACCTGCCCAAAAGCAGGAGGCAGGTAGTTATGCTGTGTGGGAAAAAGGAACAATGTAAGTCTGCTCCTTTGCTGCTGAACTAATTCAGGTGAAATTACTCGTGAAGATGTGGGGAGTTTTTGTGTTTGTCAAACAAGTCCATCACAACTGTGTGGGGTGTCCTTTTTTAATGGGCACAAAGTTATTGCCCATACACCTAGCAAGATCAGACTTGCTTGATACCCAAGACAGGACTTTTGTTGACAAAATTAGAAATGCTAAACTCTACATCAAGACTTCTTTTCACTTTCAGCTACTCTTAGATCTCTGTGCCTAACTGCAGTTCTGATATGTCTTATTTCCTGCCCCAGTTCTACTGTATGGGCGCCAAGAAGTATGACTGGAAGGTAATGCCAATACAAACTTTGTCCTCTCTTCCAGGGCAGCCTAGCATTTCTTCTCCTATCCTGATTATCACACTTATCTATCTCATAGTATTTATTCTTTTCAAGCCACTTTAAAGATTATAATTTCCAGTGATCTTATTCCTTTCTGGATTGTACATATTTGGATTTGCTTCAAAGCCTGGAGGATGTTCAGCATATATTAGGAACTCCTCATTGCACAGAACATAGGGAAACCTTGCACAGGTTAACCTGCAAACTACAGATAGCATCATGTTTTGGGGTGTTTTTTCTGTGAAAATGCTTGTCCTTGCTATTTATTTACTTACAGGAGCATTTGCAGCAGCTGAACAACCTTAGCCCAAAACCTCCATAGGACAAAACTCAAAGACAGTTTCTGTTTCATTTGTGGCTGTTTTCTCTGACCCTACAGAAGTGTGTGGAAGTTCTGCTTTCCGAGCCATTCTGGTGGAGACAGTGAAACTAAAACTTTTATAAGGTTAAAACCACACTTTCTCTGTGAAGACTTGACTTTAGCATGTCAAGGATTTAATAGGTGGTTAACATAAAGAAGCAAGAATAATTGGGGTACAAAAGAGGTCTACTGATATTTATTGCTGATTTTCTTCAGGTTTTATTCTGCTGGTTGTGGAGACTGTCAGCATGCCCTGTGTAAAGTTGGTATCACTGTGACAGTCTCTGTTTTAGGTATATTCCCTTTTAGGTCAGAACATCTTAGGGCTAACAGGTATGCTTAATCTGTAACAGGTAAAAAGTGTCTCTTTAAAACATCAGCTTTATGGGGGGTCTCTAAAAATGGCCAAGCTCAAGAGAGAGTAGATTTGGATTGGATATAAGGAGGAAACTCTTTCCTGTGAGTGTTGTGAAGCACTGGAGCAGGTTTCCCAGAAGAAATGGTGGATGCCCCATCTCTGCAACTGTCCAAGGCCAAGTTGGATGGAGCTTTGAGCAACCTGGTCTAGTGGAGGGTGTCCCTGCTCATGACAGGGTGGGTAGAACCAGATGGTCTTTGAGGTCCCTTCCAACCCAAACCGTTCTGTGATTTGGAGCTGTCTAATCATCTCTAGAAGACTGCCTCTCTCACTTGCTTTCCTCTCAAGAGAATTTGTATACAGTTCTTAATGTTTTAAGCTTGACTCTTTGCTCTTGGTTGTCCTAGAGCAGCTCATTTGTTGTTGTTCTGATAGAGGAAGCTTTTGAAGTGTTTGGAATTAATTCATCAATGATGACATGTGAATATATTCTCCTAAACTAGTGATGTGAACGTTAAGTACATGCAGGCACTTACAAAAATGATAGCAGGTTTTTATCTGAGACTGGCTTGCCATCTGCCCAACCCATTTGTTGTGGTGTAAACTCTGAAGGAAGAGGAAGCAATGGATTTAGGGGTCTTCTATAATATAGTATATAGTATAGAGCCATTGTGCATATCAGCACTTGGAAGAAAGTGACAAGCAGCTGGCAGGAGAAGAATCCTGATTAAAAGCCTACAAAAAGGTTTTCATAGAGCAGACAGAACTATGTTCATTTGTCAGTAAGTTCTCAAGGAGTCAAGACAAGTAGGCTGTGTGTGATGGATGGACATCCCTAGGTGAGCAGAGGAATGGCACAGATGAATCTGGGAAAGTGATCTAGGCAACTACTTTGATCTGTGTGGAGTACTGGTTGAGGTAGCAGCAAAGGTAGGCTAGGTCACACACGAGATGAAGTACTAAGCGAAACATCAGATGATGAAGGTTTGGCTTGGGAGGCTGTAGGGATATAGACAAACCAAAATGAGGTGTGCTGTGGCAGACGGTGAAATGCACGAGTTTCAGCATGGGGATCTGAATAAAAGGAATAAGACTGTCAGTTAAATTGAACACATGGAGCAGTGCTGGCACTGGTTTACTTTTTGCAAAGCTCAGAAATGTGGATTTAGTCCTGGAAAACTAAACCCAGAAACAGTGTACAATGTACCACTTTTCTGAACTGCTAACTTAAGCCTGATGTTTAATTAGCTTCATTTATGAACTTCAATATAATTAGGAAGGGTTTACTTGGGGTTTTTTTTCTTAACCATGGAAGTCTGAAGATACTTGGCTTGTCTTCAATTAACTCATCTGCAGATACATCACTCATCTCTTCCTCTCACACACACACATGCACTCCCCACCACCCCCCGCTTTCACCTTAATTAAGTCTCAGAGCAGATAGTGTGAAATAATGCCTATCTTTCACTGCAAACAACCAAAACCATGCTAACGTGAAGAGGGTACATTTGTTTTAGCAGAATTTTAATGCTTAGGTAGTTCTGTTATTAAACAGAAAAGGATTGGGTTATCTCAGATCATGAGGAAGAAGTCAGAGACTATTTAATCCAAAAGACTACATGCAGCCCCTGGGTTTGCAAAGTCTCTAAACTGCAGCTTTCCAAAATCCAGAAGGATAACAGGTAGGGTATATGTTGATGTATGCTTGCCTTGTTCTTATGTTCTTTCACAAATAGCTGCCACTGGCTATCAGATGCAGTGCTTGATACCCTGTGCTATTGGATAGAGGAGAACAGTGTTTTGAGGAGCTTTCAATGCACTGAGGAAGTTGTCAAATTATTCCCAACTCTTAAGAATCACAGGGGAAAAAGAATAGAGGAATAGTAGTGGATGTGCGTAACTTCAGCCTTAGCAATTAGCCCCCTCCTACTCCCAAATGTATAGCCTGTGCAACAGAAGTGATTCTCTTTAAGGTACGTTGATTCAGCGAGGTGCCACGTAGCAGCCCAAGCAGATAAGGGAAAGAAGCTTGTGTTCCCTGGAGAGGGGGGAACCCTGTGAGAAAGCATGTACCTTGTGTAGCAGGTCGGTCCTGGAGTCTGGAAGCATCACATGCACTTATAAGAGTGGCAGTGTATGACTTGAAGAGTTTTTGGAAAACTGAAAGTAGAAGTAATGACTGTAGGACATGGGTACTAGCTGAAAAAGTTTAATATGGGATTCTGAGACAAACACACTTAGTTGGTGCAGCCCTTCAAAACACTTCATTCAAAATCTGGACTGTAATTCATAGGTGCTAAGAAACTATCAATAAACTAACTCAGACTGAACAAGACATTTCAGCCTTAGTCTATGTATATAAAACCTCTTCCTGACTCCGAAGACACATATTCTACCAATATAAGACAAATATGGAAGGACTATTCAGAAGAAAGATGTACTCTTCCCTTGTACATGCCCTGAGTTAAATGTGGGGTTACCTGCATGTGCAGGGGTGATGTGGATAGGCTGGAGAAGCCTTTGATTCTCTCCTCTTTGCAATCCACGAGATACTGGGTGGCTGTGAATCATAGAAGATATGGTGCAGTGCCTGATCCAGTTCCACATTATGGAGGGTTCTGGATGAATCACTTGGAGAAGTCCTTGAGGGGGTCCTGGTCCCCTTATTATGGAGATACCTGCTTGGGCTAAAGGTCTCCCTTAGACAGATAAATGGAGGCAGATAGTTGCTGGTCATAGATAACTTACATGCATTAAGAATCCATAAACTAAAATAGTAAGGATCTTCCGACCCGTTTTACAGGTGTGGAAACATAGGCACATGCAGCTGAAATGGCTTACATGAGAGCACAGAACATATGAAGGACGGAGCTCAGTTTCTCCTCTAGTTGGCAAAACCCAATTAAGCAGAAAACTCCATGACTCTTGGTAAGCAGAGAGCCGGAAACATCTATTGCTATTTGACCCATAGTCAGTTTACTATTTTCTGCTTCTCAGTCACACTGTTTATTTGTTTCATCTGCTTTTCAGGATGACAAGTTGTCTAAGAATGTGCTGGTGTTTAGCAGGAAGGGGGGGTTGGCTTATAGCATGCCCAACTACCTGAGGAGAAGTGCTGAAAATTGAAGTGCATCACTGAACCTAAATCTTACCTGGAGCCTGACGAGCAAAAAGAATTTGAACAGTAGATGTTGCCTGTTCTATGACTGCATTGAAAGGGTTCACTGTTAAATTAAATAAAGCTTTGATAACAGGGCTGGATCAAGGAATAATCCTGTCTATCAGAGCCCCTCATTTCAGACTCTTCCTCACACTCATAACTTTAACTCTTGTAGTAATTTTGTTAGCTAAATGATTTCTACTCAGGCGATGAGGTTTATGGCCCTCAAGGAATAAACATAAACTATGAGCATATTTTCAAGAGATGGGTGAGTCAGGATCTGGAAGTACAGTAAGATCTCTTTATGGGTGAGTAGACATCACGAATTTGGATACAGAAACTAACTCTCCTGACAAAACTCTCTTGGTGAAGAACCAGGAAGAGGATGTATAAACAAAGGTGATTAGGCAACCAGTCAGACTAATGCCTTCTGACTTCTCTTCCTGTCAGTCACACTGTGTTAACTCCTTTTGCTTTGAATCCAGGCAGGTTTAGGGGAAAGGGCCGTGACTTTATCAGAAGAGGTCTGTGATCAGTATAGTGTATGTCACTTAGAGTCACTGCAACATAAAAGCAGTCTTGCCTGTGCACATGACTCTTGGCACAGGGTTCCCCTCAGCTGACCCAGACTCGTATTGGCATCCAGAAAGGGTGAGCGGTCTGGATAAAGTTAGCTGTGGAAACTTGGACTCAACTAAAAGCCACAAAGCCAGAAGTAGCGCTAAATGCAGGGTGTACATAGAGAGGCCGAATGACCAGGAAACTACAGTAATCTTCCCCTCCCTTTTTTTATAAAGAAGGTGCCTGTCCAACAGAATAGTGATTTGCTCCAAGAGTTCCTCTGAATTTTAAAAAAAAAGGGTGGGGGGGAGAAAGGAGGCTTTTTTAAAGTCTTTTTTTTAAATGCAAGCAAAGAACAAATTCAGTATAATTTAGGTCAGAGGTGAGGCAAAAGATGGCATATTTCAAATGTATGTTCACTTGCCAGTTGGTGATCATTACAACCAGATGCCAGTGAGAATGCTTCTGGAATGGTCCATGTCTATACAAATAAGGTTGTCTGCTGCACCAGGTAACAACATGTTGGCTAGCTGTGTGCTAGCACAAGAACAGTTGTTTACCAAAAGATTTGGAACCTTTATCTTTTAAAAGATTTTTTTGAATAATTGCTGGTTCAGACACTGGAGTCTTATTTCCACTACCTGCAGATGGGAAGCTTTTCTTAGATCACCAGAGGCTGAAAGAAAAGAATCATACGCTCACCTGAGTCTAACCAGTCCACAGCTCGATCAAGTGTACAACTTTCAGTAGTGTAGAAGGCTAAATGAAGTGATGCGGCCTGGATCCGCTCAAGCTACCTTTGATTCTTGAGCATCTGGGTGACCATTTAAAGGAGCTTTGATCTAAGGTAGTTTTGATGTGAGCTTGTACTGTGCTATTTGATTTCCAATTGCTTAAACCTGCTCTATCTTGAGATGTGCTTAAAGCAATGTGAAGAACCAGGTTTTCTTGTCACTATCATGGTTTGCAATAACCCCATAACTGTTGAGAAGAAAGTGCGTAGAAAACAGGCAGTTCTTATTTCAAACTACTTAATGTTTTTCTGGTGTAACTGTATTAGCCCCTGTTTGCAGCCTGTTTGTATTCTGACTCACTCTGGCAATAAGAAAACTTTTAAAAATAATAAATATGTAATAAATTATGCACCAGCAATTATTTTAATACACAGTTAACGATGTGACTAGAATCACCAGATTCCCCTGATCTTTCAGCTCTGTTTGTTCCATTAACAATGTATTCTAGCATATACCAAGTAATGACTTCTCTGTGTAATGCCTAATGTGAATAGAAGGAAGCAAGAAAGTCACAAGATCCGTTTGGGGCTTTTTTTTTTTTTTTATAGGCAGGAGCCTGTGTGCAGAAGCCCTTTTACAGTTAGGCAGATGCTGTGAACTTTGTCAAACTTCCTTCACGTGTTCTGCCCGGGTTCAGGTGAGCATTCACGACTGCTCCCATTAAAGTACAAAGCAGTTCTCCTCATCTACATATCTTTCCAGTAGATCAATCCATTAAATATGAGTTAAAGAGAATGCTTCAAGGTAAAAGTAATGGAACCACCATGAATTTATCTTTGACTTCAGTCAAATATGAAAAAGAAGGCCTGGTTTAAAAAAAGTAGTGAAGCAAAAGCTAGGTATTCACGCTAAAACCACCCACCCCACACCCATGGATGTGTTGTTGAAATTAATAGAACACTTATTAAACGTCCTTTAGGTCTCAGTCTTGGGGTTTAGAAACAAGGCATTAGGCTGTGTAAAGTCATGGAGCTTTTTAGACAAAGTTCTAAAATCCTTACACTGAATTAGCATTTAAAAAAAAAACTCCTCCAAACAACTGAAAACCTATCCTTTCCTCCACTGGAAATATCTACTAACTACAGGAAATAATACCACCATTTTTTCTTGTAGGGAAAGCTGGGTGAGGATTTTTCCAAATCTATTCTTGCTCTCCTGGCCATCAGCCAGCATGGGGAGCACGCTTATTGCTGCACAGGACTTCAAGCTTACAGCTGCCTTAAGTTATAGTAAATGTCTCTCTGTAACCTGTCCCAGTTTGAAGAGGACTGTTGCTGAGACACATCTTCCCTACATGACCAGAGTTCAGAGGTAAATGCTACTTTGCATGTATGAGCATGGTCACCTACTTTCAATCTGTGGCAATCTGAAGATGACCTATTACTTTCTTCTATAAAATTGATCACAGATTATCACACATTGCCTCAGAATGACTAAGTCTGTGAAACAAATTGTGTGAGTGTAAAGTAATGCAACTGCATTAATGGAACTGCACTGATTTATACCTGCAGTGCTATGGCCTTAAAGCGTTTTGGGTTTTTTCAGGTGGTTAAGCCTCTGGCTTACTCTTGAGACAGATTTACATACAATTACCATTAAAACATTAGATTATAAGGACTTGAGAAATCAGTTTTACACTAGAGCAGTGTGAAATTTCCATTACAATGGAGAAAATGTAAATATTTAATAGCTACTTTCATTACACAGATAGGTGTGGTTCTTATAGTACTGTTTCCCCGTGGGGGGAGGAAAAAGCTGCATAAGTTTAACTACAGAACTATGAACGTGTGCAATGAAATCAGTTGAGAGAGTTTTAAATCCATTTTTCCTTTTATCTTTAAACAAAGCAATTAAATTAAACACTTGTACGTTAATCTAAAGTTAAAGTTACAATTATGATCACGGAGTCTTTGAAATCAGTGGCAGAATTCCCGTTCTCTAATGATGAAAGCCAACAGTCAGGATAAAAAATAGAAACAGAAGACCTGGCAAAAATATCAGTTTTCCTCCTGGGACTCACAGGAGAAGCAGTCTGAAAGTGCTATCGCCCTATAGCAAAGCTGGATAAAAGGCACACTTGTGCTTGCGATTGTATGACGACTGATTTTTCTCTTGGGAGTGTTGTCTTACAGAAAACTGTTGCCATCTTGTGTTTTTGAGGGGTTTTTTTCTGTTTTCTATTTTTGAGGGGTTTTTCCTTCATGAAGGAAATGTATTTCATGGAATTTTTAATTTTTAGAACTGTTGTACTTGTTGAGAAGATGATTGCCCTGGGGACATCTGTAGCTCAGGATATTTCATATTCCTGGTCTCTTTGGATGGCTCAGGTACCTTTTTAGGCCATTTCTGCCGTTACATAGAGCGGGTGCTACCTTTGCATCCAAGACCTGGTCTGACCAGTACACTTCACCAGGGTTACAGAAAAGACTTAGAAGGTTAGAAGCAGTCTAACTGTTTCTGGCTTTCTAGAATACAATGATTGAATCTGCTCCTGGAGATAGCTCTTTGCACTGGCTAGAGAGGGAGTGTGGGCTGCCGGTTTAAACCGGTCATCTTTTAAACAGCTCAAGTTGGGTGAGATAAGCCCCCTTTCAACCTCTTCTGGGTCTCTCCCTGTATTTCTATGTGGAGTCCATTTAGATGAGAAGTAGACAGCTAGAGAGTGGGGAATGAAGGAGCTTGAGAAAAGGCAATGGTTTTTATACTAAGAATTCATGCAGATTTATAGGGAAGGTTTCACTTAGACTGTAGCCGGACTGAAGATAGAGAGGGAGATGTGGATAAAAGTGACATGGCATAGGGTTTCCTGGCTTGCTGCCCTGGAGAAGAGCCCCGATACCAGCCCTTTCTTGTGGTGTTTGGGTGAGTCAAACAAGACCAGTTTTCTACCGTGTTATTTTCTTGAAATTAACAGCTACTCTGTGGTACCACCTTAAAGTCTGACCAGGTCAGGAACTTGGTGTGCTAATCATAAACATGAAGCAAATGACTTTCCCTGTTTCAAAGACTCATTAGAAATTTTCAGCAAATTCTTTCTTTGTGTTCCAGCTCTCCATTGAGTGTTTACTGGCAGGAATGTTTAAGGAAGCTGTGAGGGTTTAGTGCAAATGACGAATGCAGAACCATGACTATTCCCTCCAGAAGCCAACTTCTAGGAGTAATTCACCAGAGAAGAGAAGTGTAATATTCCAGGTGACCTGTATATGTAGCTTGAATTACAAATACCAGCTAGTCACAATAAATTGTTCATATGGCCTGTCTGGACAGGGTAGGGAATATGCATAAGTGCCAGCCTGCTTGTGGGCAGAGCAGTGTAAGAGGTAAAACCTAATCTAAATCTGTCTTTCTTTTATCACACTGTTATGCATTTGTCACAGATCAGAAAGGAAGAATGGCCAGGCTTCAGATGCTCATGGGCACTTGTTACCAGCTTTGTAGGATTAAGAGAAAAAGAAACTGGGCAGTAATTGCTAAAGCCTTCAAGACCACAAGTTGCCTCCCATTTCCCTGTGTGGGGAGGAGAGTAAGATTTGGGGGGGCACGGGGCAGAACTTAACCCAAGGATTCTCCTAACTGCAGGAGAGCAACCCTTGAGGAAGGGTTTGTGGTTCTTGAAGTCCATAATCAGGTAGGTAGAGTTTCAGGGTTGCAGCACATACTGTATTTGATGTCCTGTCTAGGAGAGTGTGATTCCTACTGCTGTCAGATACAGATAGTGCTCTGCAAAAACCTGGTCCCCAAGCTTCCACCTGCTTATTTGGGAATTTGTGCTCCTGATGAAGTGTACCACCATGGTCTTTTAGGCAGTTGTAACAGATTAGATGCATTTATATATGAAATTTATGAATGTGAGCTTACTTGCTTATTTCCTCTGTCCCTTTTGATCTTACTGTACGTTCTCCATAGTATCTAGATTGCAGATCCAGTCTTTGGACTGAGTCTTGATCAGAATTTATGGTTTTGGACTCCTAGTCTGCTATGCCTAATGCCATTGCCCCAGTTCTCCAGCAGTCTTTTTGTTTTCCGGAAGAGTTGTGTTGTACCATATCCAGAACAGATGCTTGTATGAGCTGTATTCCTTGGAGTGCCTCTCTGAAGTACTCTATGTGTGATTAGGTATCTGTGTGCCACAGACAGAAGCTAATTCTTTTGCATATATTATGGCTGACCACACAAAAGTGTGTCAGACTGTGCAAGCCCAGAAGTTTTTATTGTAGAGATTGCAAACCTACAAAACACGTAGAAGGATTCATGCTGTACAGAAAACTAGTTTTTCTTCAGCTGCTTCAGGCTGGTTGGAAACACTTGTCTCCTAGATTAGTCTAGAAATAATCTATCAGTTTACATAAAGATTTTGAGATTATACAATGCCTTCAAAAATATCTGCTGCTTCAAAAATATCTGGCTTTTCTTACTAGGGCAGCCAGTGGTTGGTAATATTTGTCTGTTTATGAAAGGTGAAATATTGTGCACAGAAATGGTTTATGTTCTTCGGCTGAAGAGAAGTAGTTCCTCCAGATGGTCTTGTGACGTGCTTTCAAACATCAATGCAATTTACAGCTGGTGGATGGTTAAGCAAGGACACTTCAGGTAGTGAATCTGGGGGGTTGGACTGTTCTCCAGTTGCCCATTCCAACCCCTACCATTCTGTGAAATCTGTAAGTTTAGGCATCTACCCCTCATGGCCAGTTATGTGACTTTTCTCTTGATCTCTTGCATGGTAGTCTAGTACAAACACGGGATCTTTGTATGAGGAGTAAATCCATGTGTGTATTCACATGTGTGTGTATTATCCTTTTTCTTTTGTAGAACGCCAAGCCAGATCGCAAGGAGTTTATTCAAGTAATGATGGGCCAGCTTCTCTGGAAAACCTTTGTAAAGCTTATCTTGAAATAAATATTGGATACATTAGTGAAGTCAGATGCTCTCTAATCAAACTGTGAAATTGGAGGCATTGCTTCTTTTTTTTTTCTCTCTCTCTCTATTCCTCCCCCCGCCCCTCCCCCAACCCCTCCGCCCCAGGACTGG
>VZTU01009898.1:88371-147321 GCA_013400835.1 Zapornia atra
TCTCTCTCTCTCTATTCCTCCCCCCGCCCCTCCCCCAACCCCTCCGCCCCAGGACTGGGAAACTGAGTTTTAACTGTTTATTCAAGGGCTTAAAGTCATCTGTGAATTCAGACTCTTGTGCTGGCCTACCGTGTTAACCATCTTCCCTTTGTCTTGAGTTAATCAGATTTATGTATCAGCCACAAAAGCGTAATTTGTAGGGATTAAATCGATAGGAAGGAGCAGCTATTAGCTGTCATTTGAGTTAGTTTCCTGTCTACCTTGTGTTTCTGCCTACCCAATAGTTTCACACATTGGACTAGCAGTGAAAATACTGCTGCCCTGCAATGCTGAGTAGTTACACTTTCTGGCCCAGTGCCACAATGCAAGATCTGCTCAGTTTCTGACAGCACTCCAGAAATTCAAATGTCATCATAGAATGCCTAATGCAGCGACCATGAAGGGCTATGGCACCATTTGACGTGTTCAACGTGACACAAAAAAAAGGAGTTTTGCATTTAAAGCTATCTGCACACTCATGAAAGAGGCACAGGGATCTACATCTGCTCGCTGAAAAGCCTTGGAGTTCATATGCATGCTTGTGACTCATCCTGCTTGGTATTAGACGCTGTGTTTGTTTAAATTGCACAACATACTGATCCCACCATGTACCGACTGCTTCCTCATGTTATCCGTCTGGATCTGTTGTCGTGCCTCTTCATGTGTGCTTATTGAATAGTGAAGCCAAGTGACACCGTAATTGCTAATTCCATCCTCTGGTTTGGCAGGTCACTCCTATAATCTAGTTGTGCAAAAAAATAAATAAAAGATGATAACTTCAGCCCCTACCTTGTCAGCATGTTTAACATTGTGGGCAAGCAGTTGGTGCTAATAACTTGGAGAAATGGCATTTCACTTCCTTGCAGTTCAACCATCTGATTATTCTGTCTATCTGCTATATTAAAAAAAATATATATATAATCCCACAGACAATAATTATTGGTTTTGGTGCTCAGCTGAATTCTCAGTACCTGGAGTGTTAGGGGCTAGGAGCTACAGCTGAGTGCTGAGCAGAAATCTGTTATCAAACTGCGTGGCAGGCAAGTGTCTAAAATTCAGGCCAAGCCAAAACAAATGATACCTCTGTTTCTAAAATGCTGTTGAAGTTTCGGTTCCTGGAATCCATTGCCAAGCTATGTGGCAAGGGTTTAAGTGAGCAGGCCAAAAACTATTCCTAGGTGGAAAAGGAACTGCAAGCCCACTGGAACTTGCACGCTTGCATTCAGCACTGACAAACTCCAGGTCATGTTGGCTCCAGTTGCTAAGGACCTGTTTCAATACTCAAGTAGGCCAGTGGGTGTTTTTCTTTCTCTCCACTTTGGACTAGAACCAAGCCTTGTGGAAAGCATTCTTTCTCCCCTTTGAGTTTATGCTAGAAGTGTTACAATAATCCACATGCAATAAGGAAACACTATTGTCTGAGAAACTGCCCATGAAACAGTCTTTGCAGTATTGAAATCTGGTAGTGTTAGTATGGAGAAGGCAGAAAGTATCACTGGGCTTCTTTTTCTTAGGCATTTGGTGTCCACTACAAGCTATAATGAGTTTAACCATTGTTTAACCATTAAGGGCATTGCAGTTTCTTCTGGACTTGTGAGAATGTATAGCGTATCTTTAACAGACATCACACCATCTGTGTTAGCGCTACTAAGCATAACAGGCAAGCTAGCCTTGTGTGCTGTAACCCTTCACTTATCCAAATTGCACTCAGATTCTGCTGGATCACTTGTAAGAGTGTTTTCTTCTTATTGTGTACTTTGTCAGATGATCATACAAAGCAGGAGGTTAATCTTCACTGCATCAAAAAACAGGCGTGCTTCAGTCTATGGCAAATGTTTAGGATCCAAGGCCAGCTAGAAGAGAAGGCAAAGTCTTCCATAAGCCATGTAAGTTTTGCCAAAATAATTTTTATCAAAGTCTTTTAGTTCTTCATTGAACTGTTCCAGATAGAAAATACAGCATTCATCTCTTCTTTTTTCTTTTTTCCTCTCCATACAAAATGTCTCTTTTAGATAATTCAGTCCAAGAGTGAAATTGTTTTCATACTGAGAACATTGCTTGATGTCTGGTCATTAGCATAGTTCAAAGCTGGAGCTGTTCTATAGATATTTAGCATTTGGAGCAGCGCGTGGAACCAGTTGGGGATGAGAACACAGTGTTCATCCAAACAAGAAATCTTTCAGTAAAGTAGAGGATATGTTAATTGCTGGGAATTTGTTTTTCAAATCCCAAATGTTCTTTTTCTTTTCTTATTAACGTTTCAGAAATGTCTTCAGCCTCTTTAAATCTCAATATTAAAATGTTCTTATTGGTGAAATTTCTGACTCAAATGTCAATTAATTGTGTTTTGATGAGCAATTCTTGGTTGACTAAAAGGCATCTGTAGGCTGCCATGATTTGTTTTAAAGTTACTTGCTTGACAGAGCAAGCTGATTAATTTTTTTTTTCTTGCTAGGGTCAGTCTTAATTTTCTTTGCTGCTGTTACGTAACTGCAATACTGCTAATGCATTTATGTAACAAGTTGCATTTTGCAATGGAACAGATATTTATGCAATGGGCAACTGTAACTATACCCAACTTCTCTTCAGATTGGTTCTTTTGAACAGTAAAAACATGGCTTCACCTTGATGAGCCTGAGGTGGACTGTGAGGCTGATGGTGAGGGTGATGGGATCAATATTCAGGTTTATTATTAATTGGTGGAAATGGTCTGGGGGAAATTGGGCCCACATGTGTCTCTGGGAGCCAGGACTGTGGGTTGTTACAATGGCCTTCTCAGGAGATGCCCTGAAGCAGAAGGTCTCAGGGAAGCTACATAAGCCCCTGCTGCTTGCACAGGCTGAAGCCTCATTTTGGGGATGTGCCTTTTGGGCTGTAGGGCTGTTGTTGCCTCTGTGCCCTGACACTGTGGGAGATATGCACACAGCCTTTTCTTGGGGATGTGGACTCAGCTAGTATGCAAAGGGCGAAGCAGTTAGGGCAGAGTGGGCTTCCTGAAGAGCCCCTCAATGTCTCCTGTGGGTGTAGAAACACAGGTATGGTGTGCCTAAAGCAAAGGTGTAGGTGCACTGATGAGGCATCCTTTAGTTAGTTCTTGAGCTCTTATTCTTCATCAAGTAGTACAGTATCTCACCTGGAACCACTGCTGAAGAGCAGCATCCTCCATGTGGAAACTGTATGACTGAGCATTGTAAAGTGTGATGTATGGCAAAGGTGTTCTAGGTGTCACCAAAGTGTTGTGTTAATTGCAAATGCTTTTCCCTTGATACAGCTATTGCCATTAAGCTAATGATGTCTGTAGATGTATTTGGATTATCTTCCAAAGCGGCATTAATGATTTACCTAATCATAGAATCACTGGGGTTGGAAAAGACCCTTAAGATCTTCAGGCCCAGCCATAAACCTGGCACTGCCAAATCTATCACTAAATCATGTCCCTAAGCACCACATCTACATGTCTTTTAAATACCTTCAGGGATGGTGACTCAACCACTTCCCGGGGCAGCCTGTTCCAGTGATTGGTATTCTTCATCAGAAGTGTTATCAATCTGAACCTCCCTTGGAGGAACTTGAGGCCATTTCCTCTTGTCTTATCACTTGTTACTTTGGAGAAGAGACCAACACCCACCTGGCTACAACCTCCTTTCAGGTAGCTGTAGATAGTGATAAGGTCTCCCCTCAGAGTATGTGAGTGCAAAATAATCTGTGTGGTTACTTTTATTAGTGCTTTAAGGTGTGAGGAAGCTGGTCACAGTGAAGAAAGTGTCACAGACCTTCAGGAACAGTAGTTTTTTGATTTCTCTAGTTAATAATAGCTCACTCTTGGATTATTGAATTGTCATTTTTGTTCTGTCTTGTGACTGATCCTTCTCCTGCCTGTAGACTATGTAGGACATTGATGGGGGCAAAGGGAAACCTTGTAAAATGCACTGACTACTGAACAGCACATGGTGAATTTTTTGCCCCAGAAGGTGCCCAGAAGGTCTCTGGGTCTGGGGCGCTTATGAAGACCTAATTTCTTCTGGAAACCTCTTCAGCTTTTGAAAGCTCCCTCTTCTGCCGACAGCCTGCACCTCAGGCTGTCAGGCTTTCCTCTGGCACTTGTGTAATGTCTGAATCAACTGCTGCAATCGGCAGTATCTAGGAAAGAAGCAGCTGAATTGGAAAGAGCTACACATCGTACAAAATAAGGCATAATTTACTTGTCTATAGGGATTCGTACTGTTTGGTGGCTAATAGCTTAAGTATCTTCCACTCCGTAAACATGTTTATACTGAGGTTAAGAGGGAAATTTATCCATGTGAGGAAAGTATGTTTTGGAACATTTCTCAGCTTTTGAAGTCTTTGGTCTCTGTTAGTAATTTGGTGTGTATTCACCCCTTCATCACCGTAGCTTCTAATGAACAGGTTAGACGAACAACTGTCAAGAGTGGTTTAGGCATTGCTGATCCTGCTTAGATGACCTTTCGAGGTCTATGTCATCCCTGTGGCTTTCCAGGCTTACTCCTATGAGCTTCTAAAGATGTTTGAAGATTAACAGTGAGCAATGAAATTGCTACTTCCACAGAGCATTAAAGCAGCTGTGATACAATAGTATTGAAAATTGCCAGAAACTTAGTCTATATTGAATTTAGAGAAAGTAAATTACTTCTTGTAAACTTTACGGCTGTGTAATTGTCTAACAATTTTTAAGAATGTCCCCTGAGAACACAGAACGTGTTGTCTTTTCTTTTTTTTCTAATTTTCTCCTTTTTCTGGGAGCTAAACTGAAACTTCTAGAAAAATTACACAATGCTAGTTACATAAAGCAACAAACAGATCTGCTGTTTAAGAATTCGATGTAAATAGTAGAAGTCTTGTGGAAACTGTCATTGACTGCAAGAGGAACCACAGAAATAAAATGCAGAAATGCCTGATCATACACAGCTGTCTGGGTGAACTGAGGGGCCAATGGATTGAAAGGCAATCAGACTACAGGACAAAACAGAGGCAGAACTCTGTAGGTGGATGCCCAAAGGTTTTGTGGTTTTTACCCCCCCACGCTCCCCCAAGAAACTTACTCTGTGCTGCTATTATTGCTATGTTACGTGACTTCTCTGTTCTTATCTGTGGTGTGTGTGTCCCCCCCACTCCCTGTAGTTTAATCAGAGGTTTTCAGGTAAGGGCACATTACCACATCCGTGAAAAATGTTTTGCTGCCACGTGATTTGGTAGTCAGTCATTACCTTACTATCAGATAAAGCCTATCTGATTCAAGCGTTTTATTCACTGTTGAATAAACATTTCTGATAATTTTATTTTTTTAATGGGAATAACTGAAAGAGTAAAGCTCAGTTATTGCCCTTTGGAGACATGCCAGTTTAAAAGGCGCCATCTTATTTCCTTCCAGTTCTCTAGCAGAGCGCAGGTCGGATTCCTCCCCCTCTTTGTGAAATCTTAGGGCTGTTCCTGGCTGTTGCAGATCCACCTCTTTCTTCTGGCGCTTCTTAGCTGGTTGCTGCAGGTCTAGCAAATGTGGCAGATAAGTGCTACTGTGAATTTGGTTTTACAAGGGCAGGATTAGATCAGATTTCTAGCGCCTTCATACCAGGACTCAAATGAAACTGGGGAAAGAAAGAGGAAAGGGGAATACCTAGCAGTGCTCTGTGCATAAACCAGAAGCTCTGCCCTTCTCCAGATGCACCAAACACTGTCTAACACCAAGCTGTTTTCCAGCCTTTCCTCCAATGAGTAGCACCACACTCCACAGTGAATGCTACTGGTTTCAAAGAAAGATAGTACTAGTGTGGAGCCCAACGGAAGCTAAGAAAAGTGGCACCAGTGTCCCTAAATCCTGTGAGACAAGTCATCTATGCAGGTGAGCTTGCAGCCTGAGGGACACCCAGTAGGAAGATCAGGCAAGTGTTTGCTCCATACAAGAAGCAGAGACAATAGCTGTGCAGATGGGAGCTTGACAGGGGAGAGTTAGGGGAGAAAAGAGGATTTCCAAGCTGTTACTTCAAATGGCTCTATCTTCTCCTCTTCTCCTTCTCCTAAACATGGTTAGGCATAAGGGAACATTTTTTTTTAAAAGAATGGAGTAAGGTAGCTCCAAGCAACAGTGCCAAAATTAACTTCTGATGGGGAAGATAGGAAAACAAGGTGGTTGGTTTTTTTTTTTTTCTGTTGAAGAAAGGATTTGGGAATTTAATACTTTTTCTTTCCTCCTTTCTGAGATGTGTGTTAAAAGATTTCTCCTCCTGGTATGTTTGTGATTTTTTTACAAAAGTTTTTAGTTTTATTTTGAAACATGGTAAAAGAATTTCAAGGGAGAAAAAGACAGTTTTCCACTTTTTTTTTAAACTTTCCAGCTCCATTTTCCATTCAGTGAGAGAGAGACAGAGAATTTTTGTTTGTCTGTTTTTCTGTAATAATTCCCTTTTCTCAAGTCTTCTCCTTTAACTACACTTTAGCTTTATAATTCAGGAAAAGCTTTTAAGGGGGGAAAAATTGACTTTTTAATGTCTGACAGAAAAACCTCCAGTGATCTTTGGCTGGAGTGGCAAATATAATTCTAACCAGTGTTTCCTTTTTTTTCATTGCAATTCTGTCTGAGTCAGCTTATTCTTTCAGCAGCATGGAATTAACAGGGGTGGCCAGCTTCTCCTAATCGTGGCACAACTGCTCTTTTAATCTTCTTTTCCTAGGATAATGGACTAGTAGGAATATGTAAAGGAAAGGAGTTCACAAATGTTTCAAACTCACAACTCCAGCAATAATTTTAAAAGCTCCACTGTTACCTGCACACAGAGTGCATCCTTAATTATCTACTGCAGTCACTACCTTCAAGGCTGCCTGACTATTTTCATTGAAACCTCTTGGACACAACTGCCTGGGTTTTTGGGGGTTTTTTTTTTAAGACCTCCATCCAAAATTTTCCAGGCTTCCTTTCTGTATAAATCCTGTATAATACCTGGAGTTTAATGGCTCCCTTTCTCCTTTTTCCATTCCAACAGTCAAGCTGCAGTTCTTTTTTTCTGGCATTTTAGTGCTGGTATGATGCAATGAGGTGATCATTTCTTTAGCACAGTTAGAAGTTATGTGGGAACACGTATAACGACTCCATTAGACGGGACTGGAGACAGGACTGAAGTGTTGACAAAGGGTAGGGCTTCATGATAGTGTTTGTGTTAGCTCATTCTGCTGCTGGTAAAATTCAGTTCTCCACTTCCACAAACCAGGTCTGCATCCAGGTTAGCGATTGCGATCGGGTTGGCTGGCATTAATGCCGAAGAGTATTGTCTTTAGAGAGAGAGGCTGGGCCGGGCCGATTGTTAGATGGGATGGTTAAATTCAGGTTGGGTAAACAATGAACCCCAAGGAAAACAAGAGGGCTTGTGTTCTTTTCTTCCTTTTCCTTATTTTTTTTAATGTTTTCCATAAACTGTTAACAGCAATTTTTTCAACATGTTCAATGTTCCCATTATGAAGAAGTGCCTGATCTCTGATTGAAACTACTCAGAAAAGAAGCGCCATTCAAAGGACCTCCCTTCACAGGACAAGCAGTGGCATTGTGGATTTCCATGCAAAGGCTCTTCACAAAGTTTATCATTCAAAAAAGTTGGAATACTATAAAATGCAAACTCCCTTGTCTTGAATATGTTAAATATTCACACTACACTGTTTTGAACTGTCTTGCTTCCTTGCCTTTTGCTTACCTCGGTTTTCTTGCCTGCTGAAGGGGACATTGTTGTTTGCTGGCTTCTCCAAAGTGATTTGTGTTCAGTATAAGCACACCAAACATAACCAAAGCACCGATGTTAACAAAGTTGCAAATCCAGGACTTAAATTCACTTCAGTAAAAATTTTTTAAACTGTATATAAACTGAGCTAGTGAAATCAAAAGACCCCAGAAAATCTCTTATCTATTTTCTGAGGGATTGCCTGGGAAATCTTTTTCTTAATTGCCACACTTGAATGAAAAGACTTCCAAAGTGTTTGTCTAACTCGGGCACCTAGGGAGGATGATGATCTTTCTTTTACAAATGGTTCTTTGAAAGGTGATAGATGATCTAGGAGGGACAAATCAGATAGGAATCTGAAGTCAGGGGCAGCTTTTCCTTGGAGTGGCAGTGTCCTTTTGTTAACATTTGGACGGTTGGCTGTGTGGTTGGTCAGGTTGGGTCAAATGGGTGTATCTGATCTCTAGCAGCAAAAAAGCTTCTCCTCTGTGGTGATCAAGGGGTAGGAAAGCCTCTAATCAGGTGAGAGAGTGTGGGTGGACAGGTGCTTTCGTGAGTCCTCCAATAACTTTAAAGTCCAGTGCTCTTAAAAGACATTTGCACAAAAGTTGCATACAGGGAATTTTTCTTCCCCCCAGCTCTGTTGAAAAGCTGTCCTTTGAAAATATACCCATGAAGCTGGTAAAGCGTAACAAGCCTTTTTTTCTGTACTCCCTGCTCCCCCTGCTCTCAATTCCTTTCGTTTGGAGTTTAGCCAGCAGTGTGTGTGTGCATAGTTGTGTCTCCCAAAGATACCATCTTCTGCAAAACATCTCCTTAAATAAACAGCCCCCTCCTACAAAAGGCAGGTATGTCAGGGATAGAAAGGGTCAGCTCTTTGTTAGATTCTTGCCTCTGCAGTTGGAAATTTCCTGTGTGAGATTGGCCTACATATTTATGCCTAGCCTAGCTTACATATATAGGGCTAAAAATATGTGCATACAAACATGTATGTATATGTTCATATATATGGCTTTTTGAGCTAAGCTATAGGCAACCCTTGGTAAACACAATCCAAGTAACTCCCCAGCCAGCCTTACAAGAAGGCTGTAACGTATTAAGCGGATGGAGTAAGAGAGATCACAGTGTATTGTTTGTTCTTGGGTTGCTTGCTCAGTTTTGCCAGGGTTGTGAGTGCTGGGGTGGATTTGGAAGGTGAAGCAACTGGTAAAAAAGGTCCCTGAAAACATGTGAATTAGGGGTGAGCAACTTGGCATCTGCTTGTGAGCAGGGGCTTTGGTTGTTGTTTGGTTTTGGGGCATTTTGGTGTGGGGTTTTGGTTTGTTTAGGTTTTTTTTTAGTGAAGGAGTGTTGACTTTTGGAATATGCTCCTCTCCATACCTGTTCAGGATCTCACATCTGTGTATATTGGCTACTCTGAAACGTTTTTGTTTCCCAGCGTCACTGGCAGCACATGTTGGTATGCCAGCGAGAGCACGTTGGCACATGGACCATGAGCACATTGTGCTCTCAGGATTACAGCAAGAGCTGCTGCGTTTATCTCTGTCTGAACAGAAAGACCCAGGCGTTCATTTGAGAGTGCCATGGCAAACATAGGGGAGTATTTATTACCATACGAGTCGCTTGAGAGAGCCAAAGCATTTTGCTGGGGAGCTGGGCATGTGAACAAACCCCACTGCGGTACGTGCACTTGAGTTGGTGCATCAAGAGGTTGTTTAGAAATCTTGAAGGGAGGGGAGGGCAGATTGCTGAAGTCTGTATAACATCTGTAGTTTATATGATGTTACTTGGACAGCAGATAGAAAGATAGGAAAGCAGGACTGGTAAATCACTGATCTCTCCTGTTCTGAAAGGAACATGCAGTGAGCTTGTAAACATCTGTGTGTTTTTCTTAATATGAAGGGCTGAAATGAGCAGTTATACCTGAAGAATTTCCTCACATCCAGTAAAGCTGGACTGCTCTGGCTGAGAGCAGAGTTTAGCTGACTTGCTGTTAAGGAGGTGTGTCAGTAGGAGCTATCAGAGGGATATGAAAGAGGTGATCAGGTGAGCAGCTATGTGCACACCTTCCTATTAGCACAGAACTCCTTTGAAAATTTATTTTATTTTATTTTATTTCTGCAAGTCCAAAACAAGAACTGGGGAGATGGGAATCAATATGGGAGTGAGGAGGTGTTTTTAGAAGCTGTGCTGTGTCCAGGGAGTTGTAGTAATTATGTTTTCCCATTCAACAGGTCAGGATAAAGAGCCAAAATATTTTCATTCCCATGCTTGTGTATGTGCCCCCTTTCCTATATGGAAGCGCTAAGGGGGTAGTCCTTGTTTTCCTTATTGCCAGGGGGATTTGGAACGGCTGGAGGTAGATTTGTCTTGGCAATTTAATCACTGTTTCTTATAAGCAGGGGTCCAACAGAGAAGTATGAAACAAAAAACTAAAAGAAAATCAAAACTGAAAGGTAGGGTTTGCCAGGGTGCTCTAAATACAGTCTAGTCCAATACCCTGCTAAAGCAGAATAACCTACAGCGGGTTGCGCAGAACTGTGTACAGGTGGGTCTTGAACATCTCCAGAGAAGCAGACTCCACAACCACTCTGAGCAGGATGTGCCAGTGCTCTGTCACCCTCAAAGTAAAGAATTTTTTCCTCATGTTCAGACAGAACTTCCTGTGTTCCAGTTTGTGCCCACTGCCCCTTGTCCTGTCACTGAGCACCACTGAGAACAGTCTGGCCCCGTTTTCTAGACATCCATCCTTCAGATATTGATAAGCATTGAGAAGATCCCCTCTCAGTCTTCTCCAGCCTAAACAGACACAACTTTCTCAGTCTTTCCTCATGCGAGAGATGCTCCAGTCCCCTCAACATCTTTGTAGTCCTCCAACATAGAATCATAGAATTGTCTTGGTTGGAAGGGACTCTTTAGATCAAGTCCAACCATCACTCTAACCTGCCATGCACCACTAAAACCGTGTCTTTCAGCACCACATCTAACTGTCTTTTAAACACCTCCAGACTCCTCTACCTCCCTGGGCAGCCTGTTCCAATACCTTTGGCATTGTTGAACCTTATGCCACTGACCTTGGCCCATCGATCCAGCCTGTCCAGATCCTTCTGTAGGGTCTTTCTGCCCTCAAACAGAAGAACACTCCCACCTAACTTTAGTGTCATCTGCAAACTTATTGATAGTGCACTCTATCCCCTCAACCAGGTCGTTAATAAATATATTAAAGAGAACCAGGCCCAGGTCAGAGCCCTGAGGATCACCACTGGTCACTGGTTACCAACTGGATTTAACTCCATTTACCACAACTCTCTGGGCCTGTTCATCTGGGCAATTTTTTCCCAGTGAAGAGTATGGGTGTCCAAGCCAAGACTAGCCAGTTTCTGTAGGAGAATGCTGTGGGAAACAGTGTCAAAAGCTTTGCTAAAATCCAAAGAGACAACATCCACAGCTTTACCCTCATCTACTAAGTGGGTCGTCTTGTCATAGAAGGAGATCAGGTTGGTCAAGCAGGACCTGCCTTTCATAAACCTGTGCTGACTGGGCCTGATTGCTTTATAGCTGGACTCTCTCCAGTAGCTCCCTGTCTTCCTTGAACTGGGGAACCCAGAACTGAACGCAATATTCCAACAGCTGCCTTGCCAGGGCAGAGTAGAGGGGGAGGATAACTTTCCTCAACTTACTGGCCACCCTTTTCTTGATGTACCCCAGGATACCATTGGCCTTTTCGACAACAAAAGGGCACACCGCTGGCTCATGGACAACTAGCTTGTCTACCAGGACTCTCAGGTCTTTTCCCACAGAGCTGCTTCCCAGCAGGTCAACCCCTAACCTGTACTCATGATTGGGGTTATTCCTCCTTTGGTGCAGGACTTGCCCTTGCTGAACTTTATTTGGTTCCTCCTCACCCACCTCTCTAGTCTGCCCAGATCTTGCTGCATGTCAGTGTAGCCTTCTGGTGTGTCAGTCACTCCTCCCAGTTTTGTATCATCGGCAAATTTGCTGGTGATACAATCTGTCCCCTTGTCCAGGTCATTGATGAATGTGTTGAATAAGACTGGACAAAACACTGGTACCTGGGGCACACCACTAGCTACAGGCCTCCAACTAGATTTTGGGCCACTTATCACAACCCTCTGGGCTCTGTCATTCAGCCAGTTCTCAATCCACCGCACTGTCCACTCATCCAACCCACACTTCCTAAGTTTATTTACAAGGATGCTATGAGAGATGGTGTCAAAAACCTTCCTGAAGTCAAGGTAGGCAACACCCACTGCTCTCCTGTCATCCACCCAGTTGGTCATGCTATTATAGAAGGCTATCAGATTGGTCAAGAAACTTATTTGTTATTGTGGGAAGCCGGGCAACTTCTTTCTGCCCCTCCAAAGACCAGTGTGCTCTTTACCCAGTGCACATGCTTGTCTGCATCTGAATCTGGTGTGGTCTTCCATGGTCCTACGGAGATGAGGGCAAAACATCCCATCAACTTTGAACCCTATAGTTGGTGTTTCTCACTTCTCCAGTTTGACCTGAAATCCTTCTTGCAACAGGTGCTGCCGACAGCCAGAAGAGATGCCTTTTCCCTGCCCGCTTTTGCTGCAGAACAGGTCCCATGGGTGTTCTCCCTTCAGTGAGAAGACAGGAGAGCATCTCTTTCACATCAGTTGTGCCAAAAGCTCTCTGATTTTTCAGGTTATTTGTGAGTGTTGGCAAGGGTGGTGCTTGTTAAGCAGCAGCTGGTGTGTGAGACTTCACAGGAGCTTTCTTCAAAACTTGAATGTTTTTCTGTTGATGAAACATCTGTGGTGGTGAAAAGGAAGAATAACCTGAATAAATCAGTCTGACTGGCATGCAACATCCTTTCTAAACTTTGAACCGTCAAAAACTCTAGAACTTATTTATCTCTTTTTTTCATGCCGAATTTAATGCCACTGATTTCAAGTTGTTCCTTGCTTTCTGTGTCAATGAGAGAACTTCTAGTAACATTTACCAAGTGAGTAAAAGAGTAATAAAATGCAGTGGATAAATGCCTTCAGAAGAACAAGAAATTGCTTATTAGGTTGTTTGTCGCTGGAAGACTCAATAGCCTAGCATCTGGCAGTGTCTGAAATTTATATGCAGATACTTTTAAGATACAAAGGAGAGAACATTTCACTTTGAAGTGGTGGACTGAACCCTGGAGCAAACTGGAGGGACACTGGTCAATTCCGCATTCCTTGGAAAGCAGATCAGAAGCCTTTCTAGAAAAAAAAAAAGTTAAATGTGAACTTTTGATTAATAATAGCATGAAGTATAATGATTTACAAGATATTGGAGGTCAAAAGTAGTTATCTGGAAGTTTTTCTTTACATAAGGGCTATACTTCTGTGAATGAAATATCTTTGGTCTTGGACAGACCAAAACCGAACAAAATCAGAGGACAATCAAATCCAGCTTGAGTAGCAGGAACTTAAATTGTATTATACACATTCCTACTTGAAATCTGTGAATTTTCTTTTTTGCTTGTCTGGATTTGAGGCTATATGAGTAAAAACCTTTCTTTTTAGCATCTTGTAACATCCAGTAAGTTCCTAGTTATTATCGAGGGAATCTGAAGCCAGAGGTGTAGCATTAGGTGATTAACACTAAACAACAGGGCCAATTCTTTGCAAGGACAGACACATTCTAGTTTAGTATCAGTCCAAATAGTGGTTAGTGATAAGATCGAATCTCCCAGCCTCTTACAAAAAAAAAACAGGGCCTGTAACAGCTTCACCCAGGGATCTTAAGCTCATTCTGGTTATCCAGAAGATGAACTCTGTCCCACAGAGCATGGATGGGCACCACGTGAGAAGCCCTGGAGACTCTCCATCATTGCTGAGAGCTCCTTTCCTCCCCTTGTTTCAAGGAGAGCTGCAGGCATGCTTGTGTTTGCAAGATTTGTCTCTTGATACTGCAGCATCGCTATGGTATCTGTTGCACAAAGGTGCTCCACGGGTGACAGGACTTCTGTGTACAGTAGGCTTTGATCCAGCCAGCAGTCCTCTCAAATCACTGAGTCACATATAAGCCTTCACCTTTCCCATAATATCAAAGTGTAGACAACTGCAAGGACCTGCCAAATTCAATTTATTAGGAAGGAAAGTTTTAAGCAGCGTACAGGAAAGCACCACTGGCCCACATCAGAGAAGCGTAAACAGAGAATAAGCCTTGAGCTTTTTTGGTATGGGAAGCCTGAAGATATGAAACATCACTCAGTGACAACTAGGAGTTGTTCATGTGTGAGTGGATTATTATAAGGCTGAAATGAGACTCCTGAGGCATCAAAATAACACCAAAAGCAATCTTGGAAAAGGTGGGAGTGGTGCTGTATGCTCTCATCACTTTCACAAAAATATATCTTCAAGGAAGAGAATGTATTAAGAATTGCTGAGCCTTTGGAAGGAAGCAAGTGCCTCAGGAGAAATTTTATAAAAGGAGCTCACTTGATAAGACAAAATCAACTCTCCTACTTGACCCAAACAAGATATCGCTATCTGAAATCTTGTTATAGAAGTGTCATTTTCATTACCAATAATATTTGCAGTGTACTTTACCTTTAGAGGTGTCCTGTTTGCTGCCTGGATGCTCATCATCATACTTCTGCTTGAATTGACTTGTGCTGTGGACTTTAATGGCATCTCACCTGTTTGTCCCTGTAGTGAATTTTGCCTGTGGGTATTACTCCAGCCACTTGAAAGTTGCTTTGAATTTCTCTTTCTGCAGCTTGGGGATTTAATTGCTGTGCTTTGAGTGGATTTACTGGAGGAGGGGAGAACTCCATGGTTTAAAAGTGAAGGCATCCTCCACTTGCTTAAATTAAAATACACATGATGTGGCAACTCAGAAGCAATTAATTTTAATAATAATATTAGTTTAGTTATTTGAGAGGCAAGTCTGTGTGGCAGTGTGCATGTCAGATTGTGCAGCCGTTTGTCATCAGGTGTGATTTGATGCAGATGCTCAGCTGATTTTGCTGGAGCTTGGCCGACTTGGATGGACTGAAGTTGGTCTGTGGCTTCTCCTTTGAAACTTCAGTGAGACCTTTGCTCAGCTGCGCTGATTATACTTGCCTTCTTGTGCTTGCCATGGTCTCTCCTTTCCCATATGAACAAGACAGAGTGCTCTCCTTGTGGGATAATACCATGTTTGTGTACCTTACTAGCTCCAGATTTTGACTTCCAACATATAGTTGCAATAACAAACTAAAGATGAGAAAGATATTTTGGCTGTAAAGGTGAACATGTTCGAATGAGCAACTCGGCTTAGTGTTCAGATTTGTTGAAGTAGAGGGGTTTTTTCCCCTTTCTCTTGTCCTACCACTTTCAAATCTGTATGCAAGAGGGTTTCTTTTCCATCACTAGCTGTGGTGGAGATTCTGACTTTCTTGTTCTCAATAGGGAAAGGAGCGGGGTTGTTTATCACTTCACCCCATCTACAGAGTCTGGCCTGCTAACATTGCTTATGAATTGGAGTGTGAGAATATATTTCACAGCTCATATGTGAGTTCGCTACTTTGACTGTTGAGTTCTTGTGGCTGCTGGTGATGCAATGGTGCTGGGAAGGTGCAGCTCCAGGCAGAGCAATTTTTCTTTGAACTCGTCCTGCTACAGCTATTAAAAATAGGTCAGGGTAGAAAAAAATAGGTCTAGTTTTCAAGAGTATATTAAGCTAATCCATCTTGATTTGTAGGCTGCTACATGGTCAAGACAACAGTTATAGTGCCTGTCTTATGAACACTAACAATTTTACTCAGTCAGAACCAGTTGGAGGTATAAAATACTGTTTCACACACCAGGTAAAGAAGGGTTAAGAAGCTGATGTTTCCCATCACTAATTCCTTCTTTCCTCTTCTTCCTCCCCTCCCACCAAAAAAGAACACAAAACACCTCCCAAAAAACCCAAAACAAACTAAAAAAATCCCTAAAACAGAAACCAAAATCCACGGTCTGGCTGCCAGCTTCTGGCTTTGTTTAATTAATTACTTTGCACAATGATAAATGAAAAAAGAAATCCCACAATAACAAATCAAGCTAAGCAGGTAAGCAGAGATTTCAGAGATATAAATGAGGATTATTATAAGCTAAGTCAGTGCATGAAAATAATAAATACTGGATGGCAGAGAAATCTACTGTTTAGAGCTCCTGTCTAAATGATATTAAGGATATTGATTAACCGTAATGATATATGGATAACTTATATGAGACTTGAAAGCAAGGAAGAAGTACTTACTTCTTTATGTTGGGTTGTACTTTTGCCCTGGGCCAAATCAGTGTTACATAAATGAGTTTAGATGAGTTGGTTTCATTTCTATTTATGGAAGTTGTATCTCACAGTTTCTGTATGTTTTATATTGCCTCTATCTTCATGGAAGTGCAAGCCAAATTTTTCAGAAGCATCCAAGAAATGTAAGAGGCTCAAGGTCCACAAAGTGTGGGATCTCGATGCTTTCATTATGAGGCTTGTGAAAACTTTACTCAAGTCCTTTTCCCAGGAAAAGGAAAATGCTTTAGGGTGATTGAAGACATTTGTGCTGCCTTCCATTGTGTTCACCAATGCTAATTAGAGGGAAAAAAACACACGAGAAAATTTTTGTCATCTTATATGAACTCAGAACCGTGTGTGATTTTCCTTCAGTGGGATCTGGGATGCAGGTACAGAGGGTAGAAGGAAGCCAGGCATATGAGTGCATGCTGCAGAGATTCATACTCTGGTCCAGAGGAGGTCACATAACTTAAGATGTCTTTAGCTTTTTTATTTGGGGCTCTATGGCAGCTAGGGTAGCACTGCTCACAGCCATGGGTGAAAAGGATGAGTCCGTGAGGCATAACAAAAAGCCAGGTAACCCTTTCTTCTTCCAGAGAAGTAGAAAACAGATGCATTCCCTGCAGTTGTCAGCAAAAGTAAATGGAGGTTTCTAGAGAATGGGATTGTCCCAGTACTCTTTGTTTATCATGGAGCTAGTATGAAGCTCTTCTGTTGTGCTGGTTGTGGTTACCTCAGAATGATGTGAGCACTGACAACAGTCCAGTTTGAGGCCACATCAATAAATCATTGATGCCTTCTTAAATAATTTTCAGAGTTGGTGGTGTGTTAGGGTGCACTCAGGTAACTTGAGGAAGCAGCCCTCTACTTCACCATCTGCTTTTAACTGGTAATAAAAAAATATGTATTTATTGTAGTCATTTTTAGAATATGTCACTATTTTCCTTTCCAAATTTAAAGCATCTGGTGTCAAAAAACCCCAGTGAAAAAACAGACTCAACACCCCTTTGCCTGTATGACTGCAGAACGTGTGTGTTTTCGGCGAGGATGTGTTTTGCTAGCAGCATAATCCAAAGGTACTTTCCAGAAACGCCAGCAACGGTTTGACGCACTGCTTTAATTTGTTGTGGCTGTTATGGTTTCTGTGATATTTTCGAGGCTCCCAAGGGATGACCCTGACCTGTGTTTGAGCTCGGCCAGTTCAGGCATCTTTTTGGTAGGGCTGGCAGAATTAAATTTGATGGCCCAAGGTAAAAGAGCTAATGCTTGTCTGCTCCTGCCACCAACCTGGGGAAGTGCCCTGGAGTAAACCTGGGCTGGCTGCCAGTTCTTCTTTGCGTGATGAGAAAGTCAGGGAAAGTAACGGCTGCTTTGGGAAGGCTGCTTTCCCCCCATCCCCCCTCCTCCCCCCTAGCTCCTGCATGATGGTAATTTGTACCCCTCTGTACTCCCTCTCCTTGCCCGCAGCAGCATATTTGGCTTTCCCAGGCTCTGGCTTAGGCAGCAGTGAGGAGTCGATGCCTTAAGCATCTCCCTTTATTACCTAAACTGAGTGAAAACACTTGCTAATCCTCACCACACCACCGATGTCTTGAAAAGGCTTGGACGAGTTGTGTTGCATAGCGTGACTGTATCCTGCCCCAGAAGCTTTGGTATCCTTATGTCTTCTCACTCACCTTGCAGAAGGTGTGAAGGGGAGGCTTGTGCAACAACCGTTCTGTGGAAAGAGCTAAACGTGGAGATTCTTACTCTTTTTCCAAACTCCTAGATTGTCCCAGAACATCCATTGCCCCTTGGACATCTGGGGGGGAGGGGAAGAAAACTGAGAGGCAAGTTTCCTGCCAGTAATTATTTTACATAGGTTAAACAGAGGAAAACTTGAGGGAGGGGAAGGCAGTGCAGGGAATGATCTCACTGAGGCAGAGACAAAACGCAGAAGCCAGAGCCTTGCTTGGAGCCAGCTGGCCCCTTAGCTGGCCTGCTATAGGGCCCTCTCCAGCTGAAAATCAGCCTGCTGTACTTTTCCCCTTTTATTTGAGACAAAGTGGCTGAATTTGGATGGCATGGCATGGGCCCCGTTTCCAGTTTGTGCATTAAAGGGTCCTGCTTGAGTGAGTCCAGAAACAGAAAAAGTACAACTTCATCTTGCGTTGGCCTTGGAGGCTTGGATGTCTGGGAGGCTGCCTTCCAGAGGCTTTTCAGCAAACAATAGATCATGAAGCAGTTAGAGTTAATGTTTCTTAATTGAGCAGATCTCCCCTGGAATGAGTGGATTGTTTACTGCTTTGCAGTCCACAGACTTTGACCCAGCATTTGGTTTTGGATTCCTATTTTCTCTGTTTGAGAATGAAGAAAAAACTTACAGAAAAGGAAAACAAACATAAATTGTAGAGTAAATTTTGAGCTGAATTCTGCTCCTTAATGCTTTTTTGATGTTTCCGGAGGATTAAAAAGGAATAAGGAAATTTTCTGGGTGTAAGAAGTTCTCACCAAGCATAGCATCAGCCTGCCTAACTTCTATTCTGCCTTTATCTTTCCAGCATCTAATCTATAGGATATGGAAGAAATAGGTGCAAGTGTGTCAACAGAACTTGAGTACCAACAGAACTTGGCAGGTCTTTCAGAGCCATTCCCACTCATCACCAGCTCTGAGATGGATGGCTGATCTTGGAACACAAGCAGAAGATGACTTCCTAGTTTGGAAGTGGGATTGGATCTTTAGAGCACTTAGTTATTGCAATTCATTGAGCATGAGAAAGAAACAGCAGGCAAGGAGAACAGAATAGGGAGAAATTGAATTTATATGATCGAAATACCACAGTTTTGCATAGAAAACCTTATATGGATGAATGTGAATATTAATCTGCCTGAAGTGGTGCAGGGTTTTTTCATCTCTGCCATCTCCAAGACCGTGAGAATCAAAGTTCCCCATTACCCAAAACGATCTAGACAATAGGAAACAGATAATGGGACATTTCTGTCACCACTAAGGAGGGCTCCCATTAAATTGCTTGTAGGTCTTTGGAAAGGTCAGTCAGAGCTTAAGCAACCCCCTGTTGTTTGACAACATCAGAGCTCAAACACCACGATCGTGGAGAACTCTGCTCTTTGAAAAAGGGGGATGTTTAATTACCTTTTGAAAGCTGGCAGCAGGACAGGATGCAAGGATGTTTTCTTTCTTTTGTGTCAGCTGAACAAGTTGCTATTTTGGTACTTGAGAGCAAGTAACCCACCGCACTAGAGGAGACTGTCCCTTCCTCTGACCTGCTGTTGGGAGAAAAGCAAAGGCAGGAGGATATTAGTGAAGGTGAGCGTGCTGCAGGAAGGAAGCCTCGACACAAGAATGTTTCTGGGAGGGGAGGCAGAGGCTCCCGATGCCTTTCGTGATGCCGCATTGGCACGTCGGTTCCGTTCACCTCTAAATGTACACATATTTATTGGCCTTGCTTTGCAGGAAGGCATCGCTGCAGTCGCAGGAAATCGACTGCTGTCCCTTTAATGAAATTTGCTTTCATCATCAAAGGAACTGACAAACTGGTTGCAGGAGTTTTAATTTTAAAAATTGCAATGCATCTGCTCCCTCCCAGGGGCAGTCTTTCGCAGTGCTTTGTTTATGCTCCTCAACTGTATCTCTTTTTCTTTTTTTTTCCAAGGGTTTTGGAGTTGTGGCATCTAAACAAGCTAAACAGAAACCGTGCCTCAGGGAGAAACATCCTCCTGAGTAATTGAAAATAAACTTGGATGGCATGCTCTGTGTGTTATCCACATTCGGCTGTGCACATGGTGGGAATGGAGCATTAGACATGGTACCTACCACTGTAAACGCATGTGTCACATATGCTTGTGGTAAACATGAAAGAGATGTATACGAGGAAAAAACATACTTTGGTTGGGGCATCTTCGGACAAGCCTGGCTGAGAGGTGGAGCATACCTCATCCTAACTTCGTGTGCAGTACCTGCAGTAAGAGCAAGTTCTTACTGTGCTTGCCCTTTGTGGAAAACGCTGGGGAACGTTGCTTTTGCAAACTGGAACGGGCGTGGTATTTTTCTATGTTGATTTGGGGAGTGGAGGACTCAGGCTGTCTAGTCCGGGGATTTAGGAAGATAATGGACTATTGTCAATCAAGATGTGGAACAGCTAGGGCATAAGATAAGGGGGAACACTGCTCAGCCGCGTAGCAGTAAAATAAAGGCAAGCCGGAAGGTCCCCATTTGGGTTCAATGGGCCCAGACAATACAAAGATACGCAACAGTTAAGGGCTGTGTAAGATGAACAGCAGTAACTTAGAAAGATGCAACATTTTGCTCGGTAAGCTCATGAATATTATTTTCTTCACCAAGGGGAAGCAGGAACCTGCCAGACACGGGATGTGCGATGTGTATTATGTTATGTTCTGTTGTGACGAAAGCGGACTCTGTTGAGCCTGTAAACCTTGGAGGTACCTAATTCATGGGTAAACAAGGGAGGGATTTTGGACAGGAATAGGGTATAAAGTGCTGCAAACTCTGACCACAGGTGTGCCTACTTCACTAGGACACCCACTCTTGCAAGAACGTCTAATAAATTGCTGCTTCACTAGTACGGCTACTGCGAGTCCTTTCTTAGGACCATTGACCTTTCTAACACCTTCCTTACTTCAGCATTCACAGGGATATTTTTTTGTTGCCTTGGTGAAAGGGTCTGGTTCAGTAGTGCCCCAGGGGTGAATGCAAAATCTAAAGCAGGTTTGTATTACCTAGGGCATGTTGCTCAGTCTGCAGATACACCAGCTCAGTGAACAGGAGGAGTTTGGGCTTACTGAAGGTTTAGTAGGGCAGGTGTAGCCTTGTACAGACATGGTGGTTGTAGGAAATGGAAGTCTAGATAGGAACAAAAGTTGATGCTATAGCTGTGAGGTGTTTATCCATGGTATGATATATTTGATGCTGGAGTGGAAGAATCGGCTCTAGTTCTGTTGTATCCATGGGTTTATCTATTCATTGTGGGCAAAGTACATGGTCTTTCTGGACTCTGTTCTTCAACTGTGTACTGATTTTGGCTGGAATAGAGCAAAGTTTCTTCATAGTAGCTTGTATGGTGCTCTGTTTTGGATTTGTGATAAAACCAATTTTGTTAATACGGGGATGTCTTTGTTACTGCCGAGCAGCACTCGTGCAGAGCCAAGGCCTCTCTGTTCTCACACTGCCCCACTAGTGAGTGGCATGGAGGTGTACAAGAAGCTGAGAGGGGAAACAGCTGGGACAGCTGACCCCAACTGACCAAAGACATATCCCATACCATAAGGTGTCATGCTCAACAATAAAGATTGTGGGAAAGGAGGAGGATGGGGGTTACATTCAGGGTGGTGGTGTTTGTCTTCCCAAGTAGCTGTTGTGTGGTGGATCCTGGCTTGCCAGGGGATCTCCTGCCCATGGAAATGGTGAATTAATTTCTTTGCTTTGCTTGTGCATGCAGCTTTTGCTTTACCTGTTAAACTGTTTTATCTTAACCCACAAGTTCTTGCCCTTTCAGCCTTATGATTCTCTACCCCATCCCACTGTGGTGACAGTGAGCAAGCAGCTTTGTGGGGCTTAGCTGTCTGTTGGGGTTAAACCACAGCAGGCTGGTAGACCACAATGTTCACTGGCTGTTGCTAATGTTTTGGAGATCTATTTACACAAGTAGCCCAGAGTTCCTGTGTCTTCAGTAGCCATTGTCTCTGGTGCTATGGTTAGCTTTGCTGTGGCCAGGCAAAGCCAGTGATTAAGAATTTAAGCACTATTAAGAAAGGTCAGCTATGCATCACCTTTTCATCATCCTTTATGTACTGCATGCATGCAATGACTGGTCTTGGAGGCCCCAGGCATGATAGGTCTTGGCAGTCTGGACACGGCCATACCTGAGCTTGCTCAGCTGGACTCCAAGGTCAACTTGGAAACCCCAATCCAAACAGATGCTCATTATGCTTGGAGGTTCTGTTAGTGTTCTTACTGAAAACTGTTTTGCTGATGGTCATTTTTGGTTGGTATGAAGCAAGGTCTGGAACCAGTCTGAAGCATGCAGTGGTTGGGCTGTGTATATCCCTGACCTGGAAATGTGGCATTTGCGATGCCTAGATGATCAGTTTTAATGCCACATATTAGGCAGAGAGATATTGGCTAAGACAGGCGAGCAGTGCTAATTACATACTGAAAGAATTCTGCACTGATATTAGATGTAAACAGGCATGTGATATATCTCCAGACCGTTGTTGCTGGTCAGTGCTAGTGCAGATTTATTCTTTTTGGTACTGTGCAACTTTGGCTTCATGCCTCTGTGAGAGTGCAGTTTTCTTCATGTCCTCTGCAAATATCACTGAGAACAAGAGGAAAAAAATCTCAGCACCTGACAGTATATATTGCATCCCAGATGCTACACATCTGATCAAGAGGTGCTGTAATTATGTAAGAGGAGTTGTCCTGTAGCATTTAAAACATTCTGTGTGACACCTATTCTGGGTGTTACAGATTAGTCTTATATATATCCTCATCAACTCAAGCCTAGCTTAACAGGAAGTTTTGAATCTTGATTGCCCTCTGAACAAGGATATACCCCCCTACCACATCCTAGCTGGAAATTCTTGCATTTAAACTTGTTTCTGACAAAGTAAATGTGTAAGTAAAGTATTCCTGCTTTGCCATGCACACTAACAATTTTGTGATGGCCCTGTTTGACAACTAATTGGCTTCTTACCAAAAGTGAAAACAATAGACACCTATTTTCAGCTGGGAAAGCCACACTCAGTGTGTTCCCTGGCCAAGATAAAGCACCGAAGCAGCATGATACAAAGTGCTCCAAGCTCTGTCTATGGTTTTTCTTTTTTAACAGATCTGCTGATCAACCTACATCCTTTTCTCCCACATCTTGTCTCTTTTAAGGCATTGACTATTGGCTGAAAGTACGTTTTCCTATAGTCCAAGCTTTTCTTTTGCTCTAGTGGAGTATCTATGTGTGTATTGCTTCTTGAGAACAGACATGGAGCTGTGCATGTTACTAGTACAGGAGATATGTGATCACTGCCTGGGTGAGAAATTGGGAAGTTCTGACATGATGAAAAAGATGTTGCTAGCTGGACTAAATATGAAACCTTGGAAAAATGTTTGATGTGTCTTTAGCTACTGTTGTTTCCTGGGTGCATACTTCTGCTATGTTTAATATGTGGAAACCAGTGAGAATAAATCAGATCGCTAGAAAGATTACCCATACTTGAAGTGCTAACTGTTGTCATTGACAGAGGAGTGGTAGCTTACCTAGACGTATTCCAGTGGGTAAAAGAGAAGTCCTTCAACCTTTGCACATTCACACAGATGTGTCCAAACTATACTTCTCAGATGTTACTAAAGTTGGGAAAGATTTTAAAAATCTTTGTTTGTGGGATGAAAAATGTGTATGCTTGCTCTAAATCAGAATATTTTACTGTTTTTAACTATTCTTTGTAAATGCAGTAGTCCCTATTAAACTCAGTCCAGGCAGGATGTGTAAGTACAAAACCCAAAAATCAAAACAGTTCCTGCTCCAAGCATCTTTTGCACAATCTATTCTTCAATTTAAGTTTCCTTCCCTAGTAAAACAGTCCTAATATGTAATGTTTCCCCCCTTTGCCCTCACCACTGGCTTTGCCTTAGCCAGCTGTAACAGCACGCAAAGGAGATGCTTTTGAATCTTTAAGCTTACAAGCTTCCCAGAGTTTACATAGCTATGAGTCTCTTAGATACAGCAGATCAGAAAGAGCTTCACAAGGACGCATGGCTCCCTGGGAGGTGGGCAGAGCATGCAACGTTCCTGCCATCCAGTCGTTTAGGACTGTTTATCTTCCACTCCTTAAGTTTTGTTTAGTCAGTGGTGATGCTTAAGATACAACTGGTTTTGACTTCCAGGTAGACAAAGCCTATGGAGCAACCAGAAGGAATCCCAACCATTTGTTGTTGCCAGAGTGCTAAATAAACAGTAGCAACACCTACGTGTGTGGGTGGCAATTAACGACATCAATCAACCAGATCAGCTAGCAAAGGCTTTCCCCCCCACCCCTTTCCTTTTGTTCCCTGTCTCCTCCCACCTGCTTGTTTCCTGGTTGTTGCTCCTGCTGGCAGTAGAGCTGGTACTCAACTAAGCAGTAGGTCAAATGCCATTACGTGGCTGGGTTACGTAAACCTTGAGCCACCTCTTCTCTAATGGCCTGATCATTTAATGCTCTCTGCTCTATTTAGGTTATCTTTGAGCATGGATTTCTTCTCTTTCTGGGTTCCCTAGAGAAATGAGCCAAAACTACTGCCTGCGTGCTTGTAGACTTGTGTGTGCCTGCCCATCTGAATCAACCCTCCTGGGAACTTCTGAACTCATTGCTCTAACTAAATTTGGTGGAGGAGTAGAATTTTTAAAGATGCTAAGTTCCAGCAACTTTTCTAAAATAAACATGCAGAGAAGAAAGTAAGTTAGTTGCAGGGAAAGGTACCATCACAATTTAGTTTATTAGGCACTTGTAATCAACATGTAAGAGAGTCTATATGAGAGATGGAACCATGGGAAAATCATCCTTCAAAGCCTGAATAAGCATCAGTGACCTGTGAGAGAAAAGTCTGTAGTTTGTTTTCCAGGCTTCTGTTCCTTATTTACCTGCTGCTTGGTTTTGGCTGGTTTTTTTGTTTGTTTGTTGGGTTTTGTGTGGGTTTTTTGGTTGTTTAAATAGAGGGGTGATGAAAAATTTTTATCAAAGCAAAAAAAGTTTGGAAAGATACCATTTTTTTCTATTAAAATTGGAGGAATATTTTCCCAGTCCTTCAGCTGTTTGTTTGTTTGTTTGTTTGTTTTTTCTAGATGTTAGGCAAAGACTTGCTGATGTGAAATGGTAGCTATTGCAGGAACTGGTACTTGCAGAAAAATACCCACTCCAAGCCAATAGGTGGAGTGACACTGACAGCTGATGGAGAGGTAAAGGTCACCAACTGAAGGAACTGGATATTTCTTTGAAGACCTGGCTCCTGTCAGATACTAGTTTGCCCAGAAAGTTGAAAACATTGAGTAGCAACATCTTTATTTCTTGTTGGGTTGTTAGTTTAAAATGCAAAAAACTTTATGTGGGCAAGGTAATTAAGTATTAAAAAGACTAAATAATCTCAAGACTAGAACAGTGCTTTTCCTTCCCTCTATGCTATTTCACTTTCCTTCATTTTTTACCTCATAATGGGATCTTAGGCCTTATTTTTTGGTTTTGTTTTTTTTTTGTTACAATATCTATGCTGTCATTTTTCCTTGAGCTGGATGCCACCATTACTAGAATCAAGACCATGCCTGTATATGATCTGGTGGGATTGAGCTCTCTTTTTAAGGTACCTTTCCTCTAGCCCTGATTCTACTTCTGTGTTGTAAACCTAATGAAGGGCCATCTGTCAGGACTTACATTTGGGTTAAAGAAAGCATATAGCATAAAAATATCCTGAAGTTGTGCTTGGTTGCAGAAAACAATGGCTGCACCAAGCCAGCCTAAGGGTTCTCCTAGCCTTGATTCCTGTCTCCGAAGGGATTAAATGTGGGTGCCTAAGGAAAGAATGTGCAGATAGGGTAAGGAAACAGTGATGCTCTTCCAACCTCCTGTGATTTGTGGTTGTTAGACTTCCTGAACCAGAGGTGAAATCTTTGTATAATTACACAATGCTGTGGAAAATTCCAGTTGTAAAGCAGCTTTTATTTGCATATTATAACATTAATTAATTATCCCTTCAATTCTCCCCTACTTACCAGGAAAGAGCTGCCTAAGCTGTTTTATCTCCCTGGTGGTGATAATTGATTACCACATAGTAGCCTAAGAAATACCAGAACAAGTAGAAAACATGCAGGAAACGTGCAGGTGGGAAATTTTTGCCACCATCTGTATCTCAGTAGATAATGGTTTATTTCTGTTCAGACTAAAAACCATGAGCAGTCTTAACTTGTTTTCAGTGTTCATGCATCTTTTGCATAAACTTAAACCAGTTTTGCAGCCAATCTGATTTGTGGGTATTCAGAAACTATAAAATTATGGTATTATGTGGCCTTTTGGTGAAGCTGGAGGTAGTGCAGAGCTTCACTTGGTGGTTCAAACTCATGAGAACCTCATACTTAAGCTAGAAGACTCAAGGTGCATGTTCCCATCCAGCATGCAACCAAAGGAGACTTTCATGCTAACCTCCTCTGCCGTGCAGCTGTAACAGACAGTTTGTCTTGAGGGCCTGCAGAAATCATTTCTCAGTAGCTCACAGGTTATTTTTGAAACTCAATCCATTTAATTTCTTTAATGGCATCAGCAGCAACCGACATTGTGGAACATTGTGGACTTGCAATACAGTACACGCTAGCTTTTAGTATATTAAATAGTTCACTTTAACTCTGTCTTAAAATGGAATGCTCTTGCATCATTCATTTGATGTTCATTACATAAGAAACAACCGTAAAACATGACCTTAGTCCTTGGCCCTAGTGGATAGCATATTGAATAAATATCTCTCTTCATTGTGGTCCTTGGCATCAACAGGTTTAATTTAGTGAATTTAGAGTTGAAGTTTATTCCTGTGTGACTCATAACAAAGGCTGCATGTTTCTCAAAGCTTTAAAACTTCACTAGAGAGAAAAAATATCATGGATTAAAATACCTGGTCCAAAACACAGGAACCTCTCTGTCTACTCTTTAGATTTAACAGTAGATCCAGTTAATGCTACAGGGAGGAATAATATGGCCAGATGAAAAGTGAAGTAATAGAGACTGTAGCTAGGAAATTACAGCTTTTCATCTCTTCAGTGCTTTGTTATAATGTAAAATAAAATGTCCATAGTTTTTCCAGTGATTTGTAAAATTTCAGTAGTTTGTTACTCTAGATCAAATCTGTAGGCAAACATCTAGCCCCACTTGACTGGAAATGGCTTAAGCACTCGGTATGATATTTTAGGCTCAATTTGCTATTCAGAGTTCAAGTTAAAAAAACAAACAACAAAACAACAAAAACCCCCTGCAAAACAGACAAAAAACCTCACCAAACCAATAAACCTCTGGTTTAAGAATAGCTTCAATCACACACAGGCTCAGCAACAGGTTTGAAGGAATATTGTATCTGTGTTAAATAAATTCTTACAGTACAGGAATTAGTTGTTGACAAAATTTATAAAAGATTTAGTGGGTTTTGTCCAGTGATTCTGTAGTTTCCTCCTCTCTTGGAAATGGAAGGCTATCAGAAGCTGACAGTAATGAGGTTGGCCAGGCTGCATTGTCAGCCCCCCTACTCTTCTTTCCTTGACTTGAAGTTCCCTTCAAATGCCTTTGGGATGACTTTTCCCCTTGATCTTCACCTATATGTACTTTTTAGGGTCATGCATTAAGTAAAGAATTGAGGATCTCCTATCTGCAGCCCAGCCTGTTGGGCTGACATACTGCTGAACTAGCTATTCTTATACCGGGTTTTCTCACCAAAATTTGATGAAGCTGCTTCCACAAAAAGGTTGATTAACTTCAATGATTGGCAGGAAGGTGAACAGGAGATTTGAAAGCTTCAGAACAGAAATCCCTTTACAAAATCGAGCACATTCTGCTTTTTACAAAATTAGCTTGTCCAGCTCTAGCAGGGCTTAACATATTTTTCCAATTCAGAGGGTGGTGTATGAAAAAAGAAATTATTCATGGTGTTATTAAGAGCTACCAGTGCAAAAGAAAAGTAGATTATGCCATTTTTCATTTAAAAGAAAAATAACTCTTACGCTTGCATTCTGATGTCAGTGGTGTAATTTTACTATGTTCAACTGTTAAAATATGAGATCAGAACCAAACAACTACATAAGTGTTCAAATGGCTACCATTTACTTTACATCTTCTATCAGTTGAGTACTGCCTGTGAATTCTTTAACAATTTGTTATTCTGTAAATTCAAAAAAATTCAACATATTTCTATGTCAGAGATTTGTCCACTGATCTAGAAGCAGTATTTCTATAGAAAGCTAAGTGTGTGTTGCTTCTATTCACAGTGGAAGGCTAAAGGGCTGCTGCTTCTTGGTCTATTCAGACCAAGTGATAAATGAGCTTCTTTCTCCTCTTTTCCACCTTGTCTTCTAGCACATCTAGCAAAAGTAACACTCCTTACAAGATCTCCACTTCTTTGCCAACATGTAGGGCAGAAATGTAATGCAGATCTACAGTAACTTCAGCAGATGTCATGTTTAAGTGATGAAACTCTGCCAACCAGAGAGCCCAAGAATAAGCATATTTTCAATCTATCAACCTTTCTTTTTTTTTTTTTTTTTCCAGTCTCCTGGAAAATCCTGAAGTTCATGCAAAGACCAAAGGGATTGCACCTCTGATGAGTAGAAAGAAAAGAGGTTCAAAGATAAGGGACTTCAAGATACTGTCAATTCTTTATGAACATGAAGGTAAGCATCATCTTGGTGTTACCCTTGAGCTCTTGTGTGCCCCTCTTGGCCCTTATGTTTTCCGGAAGATAGAGGGAAGAATATGTCCTTGAGTAGCAGCACTCCTAGTAATGCAGATCTCCATGTACTCCTTGTCCTGTCCATCATTTATTTACTGCCTGCTTAAAATACTCACACTCCTATCTTGAGTGTGTATTTATGTTCAGAGGGTGACATTTTACTCTGCCTTATATTTAGTCATTTTGTTGCTGAATGGATGCAAGATAATATGTGTAAAAACACACCTGGTTTTGTTCTTTTGTTAATTTTTATTACATAAACACAGCTGGGCATAATATTCTTTGGAAAGGCTGTTCAAGGTGTCCTTCTCAAGGTATTTCAGACCTATACTTTGAAAATACTTTGGTGGACTTGTCTTCAGAATGTCCAGAATGTCATTCAGAATGAATGATAGTCACTCATGGGGACGAGGTCTCTCTGTCTTCCCAAGTTCCCTTAGAAAGATGGAAGAAGTAGTGGTGGGAGTTAGTTTGTAATGTTTGGAGATGAGGGACTTCTGGGACCTGATGTTTGAGAAGGAATTGTGAGGATTAATTAAACAATTTTCTGATCGAAACGGACTCTGGTGAAGTTTTGCTGTTGGCACAACTTTGAGCCTCAGTTAATTTTTACTATCTGAAACTGTTATGGTGTAATAGTTGAGAAAATCCAGGGAAGACTCCTAATGACACAAACCCAAGGAAATCACTGAAAATAGAACAGCAAGATTTCAGTTTAGTCTGAAATGCCACCCAAAGATACTTTTCCAAAGACTTTTTGGTTCTCTCTTGCAAGCCTTAAAAGCATTTGTTTCCTCTTGGGATGTCTAGAATTTCCCTGTTTAGACTGGAGACTCTCTGAAGTGGAGGCTGTTTTGATAAACTGTGTGTACAGCACCTTACACAATGGACCTCTGATCACAGCCTGCATCTCCACGTTACGGCAATGCAAATAAATATATGGACAACTGTCCCTGAACAGGAAGGAAAATAAAAACTGCATTCCCCAGAGAGATGACACATATATGGTAACCATTCTACTATCATAATATTGGTGTATTTATTGAAATCCAAGATTTAGGAGATGTATAGTAGCTTTCTGGGGACGACAGAAACACTTACCCATTTTGTCCTATATGCTTGTGCTGAATTTCTTGTTTGCTTTTTATCCTGTTGTGCCTGACACTAGGGGAAACTTTTGTTTTACGAACATTTGTAGTCATCACTTTGATCTGCAGCAGGAGAGCTGGAGATTGGCTTCTCTGCCCATAGGGAAGGAGATGATATCAGAACATGCCAGTTTAAAAAACCTTATTAGCTTGGTTCTAGAAGAAATAGTTATTGTTTCTCAGTTAATTGTGAATTACGTCTTTATTTTTAACAAAACCATTATGTTTTCTACACATGATTATTCGTTTGTGAAGGCTGAAGGCTGATTCCCATTTATTCCCGACACACATGAGGTTATTTGTTCTTTGCAAATAAAGGAAAAGCAGTCATTTCTAAGGTCTTTCACTTACTGCAGGCTTTTGTGCGTCCTTGTTTTCTAATGCTCCTTTGTCCTAATGTTTTTTAGCAAAATTGTCCCTCTTGACGAGTACTTCCAAAACTATCTGTAGTTACAGAGCAAGGTAGTGTAATATCAGATTGGGTGTGGGTAACAAAGGGTTCCGTTCAGTTCAGCCAGCACTGCGTGATTGCACTGGTGATCATGACTAAGCTGATTCCAGATCAGCTTCCCTCTTTGCTAATAAGGGAGAAATAGGGATATATTCAAGGGTGTTCTGGACGATCAATGAGAGGAACGTGGGAGGAGCAGATGAAGGCCATACCACTACTTCTGCCAGTCTCCTGCTGCAGAGCGCCAGTGGATGGTGGTGGCTGGAGAGAGAAGTGCCGGTGGCTGTGCTTTGCCCTGGGTGTTCAGTCTTTGGAGCAAGGTGTGCTCAAGTTGCCTGCTCCAGGATATTGTATCACCCAGAAAGGGCTCAGGTGGGGGTGTCTCCATTAGTTATTGAGTCTTCTAGTGGGTAAAAAAAAAGTCTGAATGTGCTAAGACACCAGGCGCTCTGGTGATAACTGCGAGCAGCTCTGGATGTTTCTGAACATCTTAAGAAACTGGTGACTGCAGCTTGCTACAAAGGACATACTTGTGCACAATAACCTGTGGTGGCTCAGCTGTATTCCCTACCCACCTGTCTGTGCTTGGTTAGACCTGAAAGGTGTTTCTCAGTTTCTACTTGTTTGCATTAGAAATGGAGGGAAAAGTCTGCCCGCATTTCTCCCCTGTTACGCTGTGACTATTCAAGGGAGCCTGGAGTTTCTTGTGATGGGCATGAATGGCTGGAGGAGGATCTTCCTCACTGCCAGCTTTCCTCTTCCAGATATTTCTTCGTTGCCTCTCCATGTGAAACAAGTGATTTGCAGTAGAGAAAATTCTAGGGGCTACAAGGACTCAACAGGTGCTGGAAAGGGTTTGAGACGGATGCTCATTTGAAGTTGAAAATCATTTCTCTTTGACCTTTTTCATGCCCTGTTTGTGCTTGTTTGCCACCATTGTTCATGTTGGTGCAATGTGGGGCTGGGGGGTGTAGGAGTGGCATAGAATAATAATTAAATTGGAGTATTTGCGGCAAGGCTTTTCATTAGCACCAGAGAAGTGACTGGTTGTAAGACAGAACCTTAAGGCATGGTGAAAGCAAAACAAAACAGTTAAGCAGTGTCCAGTCAGAACAACTCCAGTTGTCAATTTAGCTTGTAACAATCCTTACAAGGTGTTCAGTCATTATTAACAAAATGATGTAATAGATAATTTTACATGAATAAACATGAGAACTCCGGAGTAGGTGGCTGCCAACAATAATGGCTTTTCTTTCCTATTCTCTCCATCAAATGTTATCACACTGTGCATTAGCTAGCTACCCAGACACTCTGTGATTATAAATGGGAGGAGAGCTTCTTTGTCCAATCATAGAAAAGAAAGGAAGTTATTAATAATTCTCTTTGTAGTCTGTGGACTATATAACGGAAAATGCTTGAAGCCCTCTTAGATGACGCCTTTCAGCCGTCTTTCTCCCAAAGCATGTGTCAAGCATTTAGGATTTTATTGTGTTGGGAAACTACAGAACATAACCATGTAACTTATTCTGAATAAGCAATGCATCATTCTTATTTGGAAGGAAGCTGTACTTGCTGACAAACTGTCTGGAACAAACATTGTGAAATTTTGGTTTGGGCAACAGTTCAAGAGTACCCCAAAACTGCTTGTAAGGGAGAGATTCCTATATTTGTGCAGTAGTTTCTGGACTGATACAGTTTCCCTCAAGCATGAGGGTATTTTTTGAAAGTAGCTTTACAGAATCTGTCTCAAAACTCTAACTTTTCTATTTCTAAAATTCGGAAAACAAACTAGCTGTTAAGGAGTAAGCCTGGCAGGTACCAGCGAGTTGGTAACGTGACATTCACATGAACTTCCTGTAGATAATTCAGCTTTACAGCAAATCCTATAATTCTCTCCTCTTATCCATCTCAAATATTGCAATTATTGCAAATATGACTTGGGTATTTCATGAGGCATTAATCATGTTTATCAGATATTTGGCTTCAGAAATTATTTTGTAATGTTGTTTACTTTGTTACTCAGAGATGAGTTATTACAGAACAGTAACGTTGGCCATGGGAAAAGGCTAAAAGGAGGTAAAAGGCTTTGTCCTTCACATTAAGAGGCAATTGTAGAATGCTTTTGTGGCTAGATGAGCACTTTCAGAGGCAGCTATGCCCATCCATTGCTATCAGATAGTGAATAACGGTTCTATGCTGCTCAGTTTGGGTTTCCATCTAACTCTGCTTTTTGAGGCCTACAAAAGTCAGCATGCCTCCAAGGTGTAACTTTACTGCGAAAAGTAGTGCACATCAGGTGAACTTTTTCTTAAACAAAAATCCACAAAATTCAAACCCCAAAAGGCAACACAACTCATGACTTGGTCTCTTGCATCTTGTGATCTTGTGGTATGTGCATAGGCTACTTGTGAAAGATCTTGAATCTGAATCCTGGGCTTGACTGGAAGCAGATGCAGTACAAATCCCAGCAGAAGAGGTCTCTACCCTGGTTTCACCTGTGAAGATGCTTGATTGAACTAAATAACTGAATGAGGTTGTCTATATGTATGCCTATAGTTGGCAAGTAGTGGCTAGAAGCATTTGATAAGCTATTCTGCAATTCTGTTCCACAGGGCTGGCTTTCTGTAACCGGCACTGAGTTAGGCTACCATATAACTTCTGTGTAGGAGGGTATCATCAAGTATAATTTCTCAGGGGAAAACCAGCCTAACTCTCTGCTCATGAAGTGAACTGTTTAGCCAACATTTAGCTGACCAGGCTTCTCCATGGATATCCCGATTTAAACTTGCAGTTCAGCATGTTACGTCTGGTTCATACCTCTGGCAGTGTGTGGGTGGACTGCCCTCTGATTTTTTTTTTTTCTTCTCTGAGTAGATGAACATAGTACAGCCCAGTTGTGCTTAGCATTGAGTTTTATGTGGTGTTCATAGATGAAATGTCTAGCAGTGAGCTGAACTCTAGGAGAGTGTTTATCCTCCGTAGCTGTGTAGTCCTCCAGCAGCATATGGAAGTCACAAACTAGACACTAAAGCAGAATCAGACTCTTCTTCAGACTGCACTCCCCACTCCAAACCTGCTGTGGATGAATATCTGAAAAATTCCCCAGAAGGTCCCACTCAGACAGAAGTGGTACCAAAACATTGTTCCAATCCCCTGAAGATTAGTAATTCTCCTGTGTAATTGGTACAGTCTGGAAAACAGAAGTGTGTTAAAGTTAATTTGTGGCTAAACTGAGTACAGAGTGGTGTTGGGGATTTTTTGTTTGCTTTTAATCAATTTTATCTAACTTCATTGATATTCCACAGTGTAAGAGCAGGCACAGAGAAGTGAAAAACATATGATTTACAGAGGTAGTTTGTTTCTATAGAGGTTTTTGGCTTCCAGCTCCAGTGTCTTCATATAAAAGAATTCCCTTCCCTTCTTGACTTGTTATTAAAGTCAAAGACATATATGCAGCTCAATGGAGCAAAAGCTTTTTTGGCTGCTGTAACAGCTCCATATTGTTAGGAAAATGAGACTAGCCTTGATGACTGGGCTTGGGAAACTTACAGACAGCGGAGAGGGAAAGGCTGATCCCTGCTGGACTTGCTTGAGTGACATGAGCTGGTCCTGCAGATCTGAGTCCATGTTCCCACGAACTTGCATTGCTCCCCTGACTGAGGGGCTTGTAAAGCTTGGCTGATTCTTACAGAAAGCGTCTAGTTCAAGGTTCATGGAAATGAAGGTATGAGGAGAAGATTCTTCATTAAATAAACGTTATTTTATATTGAAGCACAAAACATCTGCAGTAGCAGGAAAGCTCCTGAATGATGAGATGGAGTCTGGGGTTGAGGGAAATTCTCCTGTCCCTCATCTTTGGGACTGTTGTTACTTTACATTAGGAGTGTGTCTTTCAGAAGAATTCAAACCAGATGAGAACTGTGGAAAAATCACTGATTTTATCATATTGGCTGCATTAGTCTCTGTTAGAGAAGACCATGACACGAAGTCAACAGTCTGGGAATACTTTCCCATAAGAAACAGCATAGCTCTCATGTCTACATGTGCCTAGTGTCCTGCATTCAGGACATGAAGGAGAAATTATTTCTACCTCTCAGAAGGGATAAATAAATACCAAGCCCAGAGCTTGACTGTGAGAGGGGTAAATGCAGAAGAAGGATGAGAAAGAATGCCTGCAAACAGGAGTATATTTCTAAAGGAAGACACAGTTGTACAAGAAACCTTCATGTCAGAGAGAGGCAGGTCATGCAGAAAAAAGTTCAGAGAGCAGATACAGAAACAAAATGTGTATTTTGCCTAAAAAATGGAAACAATGAGGATTCCCTCTGCATTTATGTGTGTATTAAAAGATGACTATGAAAAAGTGTGTTAGAGATGATTGTGTTTGTGGTCTGTTGTTCATAAGGGGAGAGTGAAAGGTTAGAAGAAAGCTGAGAGAAAACAAGTTGGTGTGATGATGCATAACATGATTAGTTAAATGGACTTTTTCATTCTTTTTCTTGCTGCTCCTCTATTTCCAAATCATGTCATGTTTCTAGATTGTCTTGCTGCTTCTGACCACTTCAATCTCTTAGCCTGTCAAATGTTGGTGTGACTTCCCCATGCAGTATTTCAGCTGAAATTTCAGTCCCCTAAGAAACTTGTGCCACTGATGATCACAAGCCAATTATCAAAACTAGATCATTGCAAGCCAGGTAACCTTTCCAGGGCCAACCTCAGAAAAAAAAACCCAAACCAAAAAACCTCAGTTTAAACTGGTAATCCCTGCCCCAACAGTATACAGACTTTTGACATGCTGTTATGATATACTAGATTAGCAACTGTCTTTTTCACAGTTGTTTTTTGTAAACTAATCCTCTTTGAAAGGAATCTGCCTAAGTGAAAAGATTCATTTCTACATCTGGGCCCTCTGCTGCAGGTGTAAGGGGAAGATTTAGCAGGAATAGTTTGCAAGCCAAACTAGGAAATAATGAGCAAAGCTTAGTGAATTGGGCCAGCTCTGGACTCACTGATTACTATATACAGGGTGGCCAGAAGGGAACTTTGTGACTTTCTAGTCTGAACTCGAGCATAAAATAAAGTGTCACCTTAAGGATCTCCTGCAGGCAGTTCACTAATTTGTAGTTGTATAAGAGCCTTTTAATCTAAAACAGTAAACCTTTAGGTATGAAATTTGTTCTTCCACCCTAGTCTCTGGCTCCCCAAGCCATAGGCATCACAAAGTCACTAATCTTTAAAAAGGTAAATACATCTTGGCACTTGTGTATTGCAGTCATGGGAACATCTACCCTGTTCCCCTCAGCTCTCCTGGAGGGCAATGAACTCCAAGGGTTTCATACCTGTAGATTTCACAGGTAGTGAGGTACCTAAAGTGAATTTAGGATCCTGTGTACCTTTATTGAAGGATTCATTACTTTGTGACAATTAATGTTGTAATCACTTGCTAATTTCTTATCCTCCTTTTTAAGTGAGGGAAATTGGGCATTACTGATAAGTACCAATTTCCACAGAAAATACCTTTTTCTTTTCAAGTTTTCCAGTTGGTCAGTTGAAATTGGATACATTTAATGGAACAAACATAGGTTGTTATAATAAAATTGGACATCAATCTACGGAAGTTTTGGTGGACTTCGTTGTTCAATATCTTAGCTGGAAACTTCTACACTTTCCAGCTGGCTCCCTTCAACAGCTATGGGTTGTAGTAACCAAGTATTGTGACAGCTGAAATTCTATGAAAATGCTATCCATTCCCAACTGGAAGAATGATACTTCATAGAGCTTGAAAGGGTGACATTTCCTTGCAACAGCAGGATATAAGGGAGAAAACCAAAAGAGGCACAATAAAGATGATTTCTCCCCCCATCCCCCAGCTTTGATGGAAAATTCCACATGTTAATCTCTGGAGGGAGCAGAGCACAGGTAAACTTGCCAGATTCTTATGTCATCTTGGAAAATATCTTGTTCTTATTCTCTGCTTTCCGAATTTGGAATTGTTCAGACACACTATTCCCAAATGCACAGAACCATTTTATTTTAATGTGTGTTTATGATAAACTGTGATTTTTTTTTTTTCTGCTTCTTGCCTTTATGGATTCATTGTTCCTTAGTGAACTGATCCTTCCTGCTCAGAAATGTTTCATGTGTGGCACTATATTGGGGCACAGAGACACGATAAAAAGTCAGGAAAAAGTGGGTATTGCCAAAAGGTGGTAGCACTGATTCTGAAAGTGGCTCTCCCCCTTGAGTCAGGATCCAACAAGTAATTTCACTGTTTTTCCCTTGGAAGAAAAAGAAGTTCTGCTGATAAATATGGCTAGGTTCGACTAACAGTGGAGTGCCCTTCAGGTGCAAGTGACTTCTCTCTGAGTTTCAAAGGACTCCAGATATCTTGCATGGCATAAGATGAACTAGCCAAATGGGACAACATAGATGATTACCCATAAAAAGGCACATGAAAATTACTGCTTCTCCCTCCCTCCAGTCTCCTCTTCCATTGTAAATAGCAACTGAAGTTCACTTTCAGAACATTGTGGCAGGGTTTTGGGTTGAATTTTTTGTTTGTTTGTGTGTTCTTTTTGTTTGGGGGTTTTTTAATGTACAGAAAAAAATCCCAACAGGGAAAGAACATTTTTGCCCATTGGGAGCAAAGGACTTGAAATTCTTGGTTCCTGCCTGTTGCTGCTTCTGGTTTCAAAATCCCGCTAGCAAAATTCTGAGGTCTGGCTGCTGCTTCTAAGCTCATGGTGATCCCAAGTGTCCCTTCGAATATATTATGCTTAATAAAAGCTAAATATCAAAGAGCAAAGCTGTAGTGCAACTGGTTGGTTCTTATTAGTTTTGAAGGGTTATTTTCTTGGCGAGGTCTTGAGTGGCCATTGTCAGCCAGTGACAGTTTTTTCCTTTATGTTTCTAATCATACGTTAAGATCCACCTTGGTAGGTTACTTGACCTGTCTTTTCCTGATTGCAGGTTAAGTATGGCTGGGGGTTATAGAATCAGTTGCCCAACTGAACTTCAAATGTGCTGTCGTGGCTGACATTTAAAAGCAGATTGAATAAATTAAAATGCCTGCTACAGCTATTAACTGGATTCTGTCCTTAATTACTGAAATATTATTATAAAATTATTTGCCAAAAGTAAAGAAAGTTCCTGCTCCCCAGAGCACTTTTGCTAAAATGCAGCCACATAGAGAACCAGATACAGTGGGAAATCTGGTGGATTAGGCTGGAATAAGGGTATCTTATTAGCTTTTGTTATCACCACAGTGCATGCTTGTTCAATGCACGGATGCATAAATATAGGACATCATATTTGTGTTATGTATTAACTAGCAGCCAGCAAGATCAGAAGATCAGAATGAATGTGGCCAGAACATCTGGCACATTCATTCTCTCCTTTTTACACTATGGAGCTGTGATTGACAAAATTGGATGAGTTTCCACCAAAGCCCATGATAAAAGATGAAGACATGCTTGCCTCTGTGGAGTGGTCCTGAGACCATGCAAGGGGTCAGTAAATATTTAATTTCTGTGGACTGCTTGGTCATCTTTCCTAACCCTTCTGAAAAAAAACCCCCTTCACTCTTTCCTTGAGATGTTGGTGTGTGTTGCTTTTCTGCAAGTGGATGCATGAGTTGTAACTGGGCACTCTCATAAGCAAAAACTGGCTAGTTTTTCCCTCATGGTTTCCCTTGCCTGAAAACGGATCCTTTCCTGGAGGATGTGTATAAACAGTTGGTGTTCTGCTGGCAAAATGCAACTGCTTCCCTCAGTAGCAAAGACCTCTTCTGCCTACACCAGCAAGTATCTATGCTACAGAGGGAAGGGATGCACAGTTGCTAGCTGATACTGCGTCCTATCATTGGGAACATTTATGTTGTACTAGGCTGCAAAACTGACAGCCATAGCTATTTTTGCTTTCTAACAAATCCGCTGGACTTATATGTTTATTTTGTACTTTTAGCTTAAGGCATCTTGTCAAATATCTAGGATTTACAGGCCACTATCTGAAAGGTACGGTGTCTTAACTCTCAGCCTTTGCAAGACACAGTAGAGTCAAACAAGCGTACATTACATCCAAGGTGGAAATGGCATGCACAAAGTGAATACAAATCCAACATTGACTTGGGCTATATATAAACTCTTCTACTGTGTGATCTTTGTAATAGTTTGTATCAAATACAGATAGATAATGGTTTCCAACTCCTGCTATTTTTAATAAATAAGAAGTCATGGATGTCAACATGTTTAGAAGAGTCAGCATAAAGTACACAGCAAAAGGGAGGGCCCGTGATTGGTTTTCATTTATGTGGGAGTCTCTGTTCTCTGTTAATGAACAGCATCATAAACACAGAGGTACATAATTCCTCATCTTTGGATTTAGTAAAACTGCACAAGCAGCAGCCAGCACAGGGTTTGCTAAAAATAGTGAGAGGTGTGGACAGTGGCAGAAGCTTGCTGTAACGGTGTTAAAAGAGCTTTTTCAGATATAGAAAAAAAACCCCAACCTAACACAGTATTCAAAACAGGCTATATATAGTTAGTTGAAAGAAATAAAAATCCAAGAATTGCAGGTTAATATCACAGAATCACAGAACTGTAGGGGTTGGAAGGGACCTCCAGAGATCATAGAGTCCAACCCCCCTGCCAAAGCAGGTTCCCTAGGACAGGTCACACAGATAGGCGTCCAGACGGGTCTTGAATATCTCCAGAGAAGGAGACTCCACAACCACCCTGGGCAGCCTGTCCCAGGGCTCTGTCACCCTCACTGTGAAAAAGTTCTTCCAACTTGAGGTCATTGCCCCTTGTCCTGTCCCCACAGACCACTGAAAAGAGGCTGGCCATTTCCCTTTGTCTACCACACTTCAGGTATTTATAAACAATTGGATCACATCTCAGTCTTCTATTCTCAAGGCCGAACAGCCCCAGTTCATTCAGCCTTTCTACTCCTGATGCAATCAAGTAAGGTAGTCTTGCTCAGCACCTGTAAGAGTACACCATATATTTAAAGACTTTTAAGTATCCATAATTTTCCAATTTATAAGTCTGTATTGATGGGAATGCATGTGAGATGCTGCTCTGTAGGACCTGATTTAGGTAGATGCTAAAGAGAGATCAAGGTTGCCAACTAGGAGAGGCAGAAGTGGCTCAGAACTGTGGTTTTGGTTTTCACTGAACAGTATTATAGTCCTGTCACCTGGTTCTGATAAAGTATCCCTGATCCAGGTTGGCCTTGGGTTACTTCTGTATGTTCATTAACATGATCCAATCCTCACCACTAAAGTTCAACCTTAAACCCCAGAACAAAGATGCTTTTAAAAACTGTTGGTTTTTTGCACTCGGTGATGCTGAAGACTGACTTGGTTTCTGTACAGGAAAATTTTTACAGGGCAAGCATTAGCCCATCAGGCCACTGGATTTATTAAGAGATATGGTCCAAAACTATCACATTTAATTGGAAAACATTCAAAAAGCAGCCATCAGTGGCTAATTTGAATGAATTCCTGACATGGAGTTTTTGCTGAGGACATTGCTTTATAGTCAGCCGTAATGAGGTACGGTATCCAGTTCATGTAATAGTTTTAGCCATGCAATCTACCCCTTTTTGCCTTTTCACAAAAATTACTCTGAATAGCCATAAAAAAAATAATTAGAAGGATGTCTAGTTCTCAGTCTTCAGAACAATATCCTTCCTGCTGATGAATATTGCTTCAGGTACTGCCCAGCTGCAGTTTTGAGAAAGTTTGAGACTCCAAAGTTCATAAATAACTACAATTGTTCCTTTTTTACAGGAAACAAACTTTCCCTGTACAGGGTACGGAAGGGAAGGCACAATCAAAACTAAAGGGGTCTCTCTAGGAATTCAGGTGAGAGAATAGTGTGTATTAAACAGAAGAAAAGGAAAGAGCAAGGCACTGAAGAGGAATTCAAGGTTATAAAAAGAGAAAGGGCTGGAGAAAGAAAAGGATGAAATAGAAAAATGACGAAAAGCCCAAAAGTTCTGCTGTAGTTGTGATTCTTGAAAAAGCAGTGCTGACTATCAGCTAGATTTTTTGACACACTAATTTTCTGAGAAAAGTGTTTTATCGTATGCGCAGTCCCAGTAGCAATTGCTTCTGGCATGCTTAACTCACCTTTCCTTTGTACCTTGGTTGGAACCTTACACCACTCAGGGTAAGCCCAGCATAAAACATCAGTAATAAACTATAACACACAGAGGAAGGATTTAGATAGGCTCATCTGCAGCTTCTTCTTTATGATAAACTGTATAGCTTTATCCTAACAAATTGAAATATGTCTTTATATATATATATATATATATATAAACAGTAGCCAAGAAACAGTAACCCTAGTAACTTTGTCTAGCTCAATATTTTGTTTCAGTGTTTTGGGTTTTTTTTTCTTTTTTTTTTCCCAGTTTAAAAAAACCCTCAACATGTTGAAACACAGGAGAGGTGATTGTATAAAAGAGCCCAAAGCTAACCATTGTGTGCAAGCGTTAGCTTAATCACGGAGAGACAGATTAGGAGAGGAGAAAAAAAAAGTAATTGGATGTGTTTTATTCAGTAATTTCATTTTGGTTTTATAAGAAGGTTTCAGGCAAAAAGACATTGAATAAATTGTTGTCATTATATCCAATGAAATGTTTCAGATTGTATTAATAGACTGCAGCAATGTTTACATGTGTAGTTGGATGTATAGTTTCCTATGGACACAAGCTCATTAGGCTTTGCATGTCACTAGTTATTCTTCATCTAGGTGCAGGCTACTGAGATGGGTGTTGAAAAGGCACAGGACTTGCATAATTGATGCTGTGAGATGGAATTTCTTCAACAAACTGCCCCTTATTTAGGGTAAGAGGGAGAAGACAAGCTCTGGTTTGTCAAAACAGAGTAATTTTTGTGAAATCTTCAGATTTTATGTATTTCTTATTCAAAGAATGTTTCGGAAAAGTTCTGAGGTTCTCAAAATGACCCATTAGAATATTTACAGGAAATAATTTAATTGTGAATTTAAATTGACCTCCCTCCTACCTAAACCAACAAAAACAAACAAACAAACAAACAAAATCAAAACTGAAATGAGGAAATATGGATTGGGGGTGATGGATTCTCTCCCCCCCCCCCCCCTTTTTTTTTTCTTTGGCATACCAATTAAAAGGTATGTTTTGGTTTTGGGATTTTTTTCACACTGTGAAACAGGATAACTTTTCTTAACTTTCATGAATTTTTAGAAAGGACAAAATGGTTTTCTGAGACTCAGGCAGTCAGGGCAGGAAACTTGTTTTCCATGTTTTCCCTATGTAGCAATGCAATGTATGTAAAGTATGCGCGTCTTTCACAATGTAGCCCATTCTGGCATGTGGCCAATGTGTAGATATCTATCAGAATTGAGCTTGGGAAGAAGTAAGTGAGGAAATTTTATGCAGTCTCACATTTTCTCTTAGATACGTATATTTTTTTTTCCATGTTAGACTTAGTCATTCCTATATTAACTGAAGGTTTTTCCACCGAAGTTTCCAATCAGTAGACGAAAAGGAATAGCCCTGTTCCCATCAAGGGCTACACTGTACCAACCTGTACAGTTTTTCTAGGACTTGGCAAAGAGTTTGAGCTGTCTATGTTTAGATGAACCCCATAAAACATCTACATTTGCATAGCGAAGCACACATGATGGTAGTACTTGCACAACACCTCACAGCTGTAACCTGTGTGGCAGTGAACGCTCCAGTGATCTACGCTTGTTTGTACAACAGCCACTTACATAGTGCTACCTGAATATTGAGGTTCACTGCTGGAGAGTGTTAGAGCTGGTAAAAAAAAAAAAAAAATCCATTGAAAGGCACATGTGAGCCCCAGTAAGCAGTTTGCAAGGATTCAGACCCTGAAGCCCTGCAGAGTCTCCCTGGAGCTGGATACCCCACCAGTGGGTTGGCTGCAGTGGCTCTTTGGAGCTGGTGCTAAGACTGTCCCTTACAACACACAGTTGAAAATCTGTGATGTTTCCAATTAACTTTGATCTCTGGTACAACAGGCTTTCACATATGTAATTTCTAGTAGGAATTACAAATGCAAATTACTGTGAAGACAGTAATTGGTTTTGAAGCAGGTTGACCAGAAAGTCATATTCATATTCTGGCAGTAACACATGTGGTCATTCATGCTGGCAGCCGTTCTGCATACGCAAATATAAAGTGAAGCAACGTGCTTCTCCATTGCTTTATCCAAGCACAAGTTTTTCTTTTATGTCCAGGGGCACCCAAATAAGCATCCTTTTGTGCCTACAGTGCCCTCTGTTCTTGGTTCTTTGGGACGGAAACCTAGGTGGGTAGGCCAGAAGGGAGCAACAGATGATGGGGGACTATAGCTGTGGGATGCTCAAGCAAATCCCTTGGCTCACAGTGTAGATACAGACTCAACTAAATCTGGTTTTTGGGGTTTTTTGTTGTTTGGTTTTTTTTCTTCTTCTTCCCTTCCCACTGACTGATTTTACAGAAATTTTTGTTTCCACCTGCCAAGTGGAGATTTTTCTGCTTGGGACTACTAAATATTACTCTTTCTACTTTCATATCGGTCCTCAAGGCTGTCTTGTTTTCTCTGTATAACCTCTCAAATTTCCTTTGAGTTGGTAAACTCTCTTAATTTTCTCTATCAGCTTTGCCAGCTCCTTACCTGCTTTATAATTCTGTTATGCTGTATCTTCTCTAGTTTAAAAGAGTAAGCTCCTACATGCCAGTATATCAAATGCCTTAGAGGACACGACACAAATCTGCCACATCTTCGAAGTCAGGAAAAATCAGTTCTCAGGGAAGGCTTAGCGGTCAGTCTGACGTGGCCCCATCTTAATCAACCCAAGCTGCATTCTGTGCTGTATTCAATCTGCTTCCATGTGTTCACAAACGACAGCAGTCAGTCTGTAACAGCCATCAAATTCCTCCCTTTGCTTTTCTTAGCTATAGCAATAACGTTTGCTGTTCTCCACTCCTCTGTTATTGTTTTGTTCCCATCATAGACACACTAGGGTACAGGTTTTTAGAAGAAGGAATATCTAAGTATCTCAAACTCTGCAGGAGTTCTCTATGTGAACTTTCAAAGCATTCAGGACGAGTTTGTTGTACAAACCCTTGACAGGAGCAGCCTTGGCATAAATAGCCTATCAAGCTAGCATTTGCACCGGTGTGTTCCTTGGTGCAATAGTAATTCCCTACACAAAAGCAGGCAGGGTTTGTCTGCCTGAGATTATTTTACAAGCATACAATATGGAGGGACTTAAAATGTGCAATATGTAAAGAATGTTATTAGTTCTGAGCTTGATATCTGTAGGTTGCATACAATGTCAGCAAATTGGAAATAATGTACCTTTAATAGCTTACTAAGCAAACATTAGTAGAGAGTATCAAATAGAAGGGAAAAAACTTAAGGAGGAGTTACCATAATTCGTTTATAGTGCTCATAGACTTATGTGGGACTTACTTGGTGGAGAAGTGTGAGAATGCTAATAGGTGAAACTTGTGGGTAGCGTGGTGACCCAGGCAGCGGGAGCTGTAGGTGCTGGGGTGGCAGTCTGAACCCCTCGGTCATAACCGGGACCCTGGCTATTGGAATATGAACAATGTTAACTAGAAGCAAAGTGAATGAGGGTTGCTGTAGGTCAGTTCATTGCTGCTGTTGATGCTGCAGATCAGATCCGCATTTTTTGACTAAAGGATGTTTAACATGATGAAGTGGGCTCTAATTATAATGTGCTGAAAGAGTTGATGAAAATTTGTCTGCTTTCTGCTTTTGATTTAGCTGGAGGCATTGGAAAAGAAATCCAGGGGGTGGAAAGAATTTCTTCAGTCACAGTAATGGTTTCATACATATTCTTCAGAAAACTTCCTTGTCTTTTCATGGTGTTTCAGGCCTTGTCCTAGCACAGCATGGCAATGCATATTTGACCTTGTCAATATGATAGGTCTCAGTAAGATCAAAGATGTGCTTGAAAGCAAGTGTATATTGCATGTACTTTGGCTGAGTTTGGAGCTAGTCCCAGTATTGGACTTTGATTTGAGAAAACGCATATCAGGTTGGCTCCTTTTCACTTCTCCCTGTTTGTCCATACTTAATCCAAGGCATCAGTTCCCATATAAATGCAATACTCCATCATTATTGTCTTCTGCCTGGAAGGTTTGGTGTCGGTTCTGTCAGGTAGTATTTCAGTATGCACACTGTAAAACTGTACTGGGCTGTCTTTGGGACTTTTCTCTCTGAGCCCCATCACACTGCACATGCACATGTAGTTTGTTGTCCTCTCTCACTTCAAGTGAGTATTTGGTAGCTTCCCTGTTCTTTCATTGTTTTGTTCAGTGAGTCTTCTCTCTTTTAATGTTTCTTCCAGTCTAGTGCCAATAATATATATAATATACAGATTATTTCCTCTGGTAGGGTCATAAATTGCATCCTCCTTCTTTTAAGATTCCATCTTGTACTGTCCTCAACAGTATTTTGGAGGGCACATAAGAGCATCTGTAGGAAGAAGTTGTGTTGGTTTCTACAGGGCTCTTCGCATGGTGAAAGCAAACAGACAGGTGGGTCCTCCGTTGCCTGTTCCAGCAGCATTGGCCTTGACCAGTCAGAGATTGTGGAGCTTAAGGGTTGGGAGCAGGGCACTGGCCCTGCACTGTTCCCATGCAGAAGACAATTTTCTCCTTCAGAACAGACCTCGAGGTGCGGTAATACTGCTGAGAGTGGCGTAATCACTCTCCAAAAAGTCGCTAAAGTCGCTCCAGAAGCTGCTTTCTCCACGGCTCCGCCTGGAGCCTCCGAGAGTGCTGCCAGAATGCTCCCCTGGTAGGCTCTGATGTCGTGTTGATGCAGGCGGTATTGTGGAGGGAGGACCAGGTAGAAGGTGGGTCGCTGAGCCGGAGAGCAGAAAGCTAAAGGGTTGGAGACACGGGCTGATCCAGAAAAATGTGGGTACTTTCCACCAGAAAACTGGCATCTCACCAGATAATCCTTAGGTCTGCTTGGAGAGAATATTAGTGTTTCCATTCTTGGCTCACAGGTATTGCTAGATCATTTCCAGAGTTGTTACTGCAAAGTAATGTTTGCGTGAACTGATCTGGGAGGAAAACCTCCCCCCCTCTTCGGCTGGGTGTGTGACCTGTGGTGAAGTTTAATCAGCTTTATAAAGCATATTTTGTACCCTACTGTTTCAAATGAATAAATAAAGCTTCACATAAAAATTAGGCATTTAGAAAGATTCTCTGGGTAGTTTTGTTTTGGTTTGGGTTTTTTTCGGTATTGTATTTTCAGTACTGTATTTTTCAGTATAGTATTTTCTATTTATAGCATTTTGTGTGAAATGTCCACTGTTTTGCCAAGCGTTTGGTAGAGCTTTTAATTATGCATACTGGCATTTCATGAAACATTTTTGGTTAACTGTTAGCAGGTATTTCTGATATTTCAAAAGGATGGATTCTGACTTAGTGCATCTGATCTTGGTGTCTGTGAGTGTGTGTTGTGGCATCCCATTTTACCTGTTTTCCTTTAGGAGAATGGGAGAAGAATCATATACAAATAGAACAATCCTGACAAGGTTGGTTGGGCAAACTTGGACCCAGAGGGAGCGTATGAAATTTGGGGTTTCAATTTAAATATGGGCCAACTGATCTTTTTCTAAACTTTGTTGGCTTCTTTTTAGGTATCATAGGCAACTATTCACTTAATACAAATATTTGAAATGTATAACCTATTTAAGCAGAGACACGTACCATTTGAGAGAAGATACCCATAAAGTTCATATGTGCTCTTCTCAGCATCTTCTCTAGACATCTGAATGATACTTTCTGGCCTCTATATTCTCTGAAGTTGCTGTGCTCTGCACCTCTCCTCCCCAGGTTAGGTGACCGTAGTGAGCTCTCAGTGTTTGCAAAGACCAAGCAAACTGATTAGAGAGGTAGGTGTCTGCCCTGCAAGGACACCCACAGGGATCAGATCCTAATAGTTCTGTGCAAGCCAGTACATGTGTTTCTATCTCAGTAACTTGGGACGTCTTGTAGCAACATATATTTCACCTGTAAGTTTGGTAGTATACCAAGCAATGACGGTCGCCTAATGTGTCTCTTGCTTTACTTGGGGGTAGAATCTCTTGACTTGTCATGTTATTCCTGTGTATTTGCAGTAACTGTTAACTACAGCCATAAATATCCTCTGAAAAGAATTTGCAGTTTGCCAGTTGGGTGCTGAACTTGAACCACTCTCTTGTTCTGTGTATGAAATATATAAGACTCTTCCTTGAAATGTCTTCTCTGAAAATTTCAGCCTGTGTTTAATCTTGCCCAGAGCTCTGTTATTTCAAGTTCAGCTTGCAGTTTATTATAACGCTGCGATCCTTTTTTGAAGAGCTGCTAACCAATTATTCTCCATCCTATGACTGTAGAGTTGTACATTTGTGCCAAAACCATAATACTTTGTTCTTCTCTCTACTAAATTGAATGCTGTTTTTGCAGAGCATTTCTCCAATTTTCCTACAGGCATGCATATTAATAAGAATAAAGTTGTGCCCCTAAATCAGCCTTAGCCAAGTCATTTAATGAAGGTCAGGGTTGTTTAAAATGAAGTCACAGGAGTCCAAAGAAATGAATAAATGCAGATGGTAGAGAGGAGAGCTGTAACATAGCAGCTAAAATCAGGGTAGTTCAAGCTGTGAAAATGTCGACTCTAGGAAGAGGATTTGTATTGTTGTATAGTTCTACAAGCAAATATAAAAAAATCTCCTATTATACCAATAAATATAATTTTCAGTCCTTTTGTGTTAATAATCTGAATAATCAAAATTAAGTCATTTTGCAAAATAAGTGGTTTCTCAAAATGACCAGCATGTATTATTATATTTTTATATAGGTGCATACTCATATGCATTTTCTTTAGGAGTGTGTTTATTCAGGTTTGTTCCATAATTTCCATTCTTCACTGTATGTACATGTGAAAACATGTAGTCAATGGCTGGAAAAAAAAAATAGAAGCCTGACTGGGTCTTGTAATCATGTCAGTTCTCATTATGGAAAGTGACAGTATATGTGTTTAAAAGTACTCTGTGATCTCTGAGCTGATTGTTGTAGATCAGTTTAATTCAGCTTTTCTAGAAACCCGCATAAAATCTGGGTATTTATCATATGCATGCCAGTTGAAATCAGTACAGATAATTTCAGTTGTAAGAATTCTTCAGGCATGGGCTCAAGGAAGCTTTGCACACTTTTTTGTCTATATTTTAATCTACAGTAGGTCATATATAAAAAACCCAAACCTTAACAAACAACACAACACAAAGAGAATACAAGCACTAGTGAGGAATATTAGACCAACTTGGCATGTTAATGAAATCCTTGCTGAAATTCCTCACTTTCCTCTCCCCTCTTAATTTTTCAAGTATGTCTCCTCATAAACTACCCTGATTGCTTGTCTATGAAGATACCATTAATTTCTTTTCTTTCCACAGGATTCTAATATTACAAGAGTAGATATGGGTCATATTTTTCCACAAGCGTGGAACAAGCCATAGAACCGCACAGTGTGATTTCTGCATCAAGCCAAGAGTGATTATTTAAACGGCATCATCTTTTCAGAAGGGAAGTCAGCCCCAACTTTAAAATGCAAGTGTTGGCAAGTTGACTGCCTCCACGTACAAGCTGACCCAGAGGTTAGATTCTGATCTGAATTTCTTTATCCTCAGCTTCAAAATGTAAACTGTAATTATGCTGTTATTTTCCACAGCTCTCTATGCTAGAAAGATGTCTGCTACTGGAAACTTTTCTAAGTTTTCTTTAAGAGATCTCTTCATCCATTTCAGTGTTGTCAAGCCAATTCCACACACTTTTGTAACTTCACAGAATAATCTGGTTATCACGTGCATATCAAATCAATTAATTTGCTTCATTTCAAAGGAAAGAAAAAAAGATTAAAATACTGAGTGATCTTCCCTGCCCCACACAGCCCAACGCCTTGTCAGTCAGAGTTCTTACACCAAATTTTATTCTTCTCTCCTCAAGTAGGACAAGAGCCCCCTCTGGATTAAGGTAGTTATTACCTAATTTTGAAGTTCTGAATGCTAGCTGCCTATCAGAGAATATTGTCATATAATTGGGTGAGCTCAGGTTGAGCTCTATGATACCATCCTTACCCTCCAAGCCACCAATACATTGGTGTATTGCAAGATTGCTGCAAGGTTCGACTTATGTCTGTGAAGCTGAGACGAGACAGAGGCCACCACAGCCTAAAGCGTTATTAATTAGTAATTGGATTACTAAATGAACTGAGTAGGAAAAATTCTTTAATTCTGCATTGAAGACTTCTTTTAAAATATAGGACGGTTTCCTTACAGCAAAGCCATAAGAAAAAATAATAATCAAAATAAATGTGTTAATTATACTCCTGGACCTGCCTACATGTCAAAACTATTTTTACAGTATTGCTTCATTGTTGAGGGTTAGCGTACTTCACCAGCAATGGGCAGAACATGTCCTAAGTAGGGATTTTCCATGGCGTGCCGCAATTACAGACAATTGGCATTTGATTATAATAACCAGCAAACTTTCATGAAATAAATGACACCTGAGCAAGTTTCATAACCTTTTGCCTCGCCCTACCCTGGAATGCATTGGTGCTGCATGGAGGCTCAGAATGGTGCTGGCGGTTGCAAACAGGATTATTTGAACCCGGGAGAGCGCAGAGGTTTCCCGAGACAGGCTGTGCTCGCTCGCCGTCTGTAATGGCTTCCAGAGCTCTTTGCCTATGAGTGGTTCTGAATGAGCTCGCAGGAGCAAAATGCTAGTCTGTGTGGGGATTGTATGCTTGCATCCACAAACTTCTCTGTTTGCTGGGTCTGGTCCAACCGCTTCTCGTGTTTTTACCAGCTCTCTGCTTACATCAGTGAGCACAGAGTGGAGGCGATGCTGCCAAATTGGAATCGTTCTGTACAGAAGTGCAGGAATTGCACTGCTTGTTTTTTCTTGGTGCCTGTGGTTTGAGAGGCAGCCGGCAAAGCTCTTTGCCTGTGTGAACTTGTCACTTCCTTATATAACTGTCTATTGTAAATCTGCTTGCTTCGTGACCAAGTCCAGCCAAAATACTAAGAGTGCACAAATGGTGTACCAAGGGAGAGAGGTCTGCAGCGTCTCATGCTTTGAGTAACGATGTAGCACAGGAGAGACATGTTAAAGGCACAGCTTTCAGTGAGGATGGTAGCAGTGTGCTCCCACCGACAGCGAGTTTCCACTGAAAGGGAATCAGATTGGCACATGCAGTTCTTGCACCTACACGATGGGTAATGGGGATGGAAAGTTTTCTTCATTCAAAAAGCAAAAAGCAAGGACTGAGAAAATAGATTTGATGATGGCTGGAGTGGGATGGGCTATTTTCACACTGTAGAGACTTGTCACCTATATCGTTGCCTCTCAGTACCCTCAAAACTATTTCACTTGGCCATCATCCTTCATAGTCACCTGCTCATCTCCTGGTTCTTACTTCAGAGCAAAAAGTGCAGCTGGAATTGAGAAATCATCCTTTTACACTTCTTGCTCTTCTGTTCTGCTGGGAGGGAACAAACTCTCGCAGTTGCAGCAGCTCACTTGACCAATGTTTATCTGGATCACGGAGAAAGCGTCGGCAGTGTCTGTAAGGTGCTTCAGACTCTTCATTGCTGTGTAGTGTTGAGAATACTTTTGCAGTGTGACTGGATAATTTTTATGAGGTCCCAAGCAACTCCATTGTTCTCTGCCCATTCTCAGTTTTGCTGTATGTTAACAAAGGGTGTTAGACCGTAGAGTTTGTTCATCTTAAACGTAGTTCTGCCATCTGAACTTTAGGGAACCCCTAAGAACTCCTAATCGCTTAGCCTGAAAAAAAAAAAAAATTAAAAAAAAAATTGAGGCCCAGCACAGAACAGATGTATAGTAATAAACTTATCTCATAATGTCAAATGATTAAACAGTGGATTCTTTTTTACATTTAAATATACAAGACTTTCCATTAAGGGGCTTTGTTGACTCTGATAACAGTTTCACAACCATTAAGTTTATTTCTACAACTATTTGTTAAAAGCTAATAGGGAAAATAATAGAAACTAATTGAAAAGCAAAGCAAACAGAGCAGAGCCTAGAATGTTTCAGTTAATAAGCAATAGAGATTGTATTGATTTCATTTTATAAACAACATTAATCCTCAATAACAATTAAAGTGTAGACAGGTTGCTTGTTTAAGTTATCAGATAAGATGGCCTACTCAGGTATATATCTGGGGTGGTAATTTGAAAAGGATATGAGGATTCAAGAAGCTATTGATCTATCCATCATGAGCTTGTGTCACGAGCAATGTTCTTGGCGAGGTGAGTGGCTCTTAAATCACTGCTGCTCAAAGACCAGTGGTGCCAGAGTTCCTGGTGCTGGAAAACACCACAAGCCTTAATGAAAATGGTAAAGTTTCAAAAGTCTCTTTATGTATTTTCCCCAAGTTATAGAGACATCTGAAGAGAGGTGTCAGATTTGTCTGCTGCCAGTACATAAACAGTGGAAGTGAGTGTTTGTAGCCTCAAAGTGGAATCTGTGTTCCGGGCTGTAGGAAGGTTTGGTCCTGGGTATCCTCTGCTGGCAGAAAGCTGCAAAAGCTGTTCCTGGGACACTTCTGCTCCTAAATCAGAAGTGGAATATAATCACCCTTCTAGCCAGTGCCTTAGAAACACAGGGAAGACAGGAGAAGAATGATGTGAGTGCAAACCACTAGAAATGCAAGGAAGAGCTTTTTGCATTTTGCACAAAGGCTAGCAGTGCAATATTCACAGCTCTGGTGCTGACAGGTATTTATTTGCTCTGGGACCGTGTGCTAGGTGGTGACTGAAGGCTTCTCAAGGTACATCGGCGTGGCTGATTGTGGAGGTGCTCCATTAATAGTGGCTAGGAAGAGCTGCGGGATGGACATAGACACGGCTGGCCTGCCCTCTCTTGGTCTCATGAGAAGTCCTGAGGTATTGTTTAGTAGCCTGCGCTGAAGACCACAGTTGCTACCGGTTCCTAGGCAAGCTTGCTGAAAGCTGGCTGGGTAGATGTGCTGTGCTGCAAGAGAACCTTCAGTTGTAGGGTGGACGTGAAAATGGAGCTGCAGATTGGGCTGGCTTCGACTGAGGGGCTCCAGCACAGTCAGAGCAGCCAGCAGCTTGGTACTTGCCTTGGGCTTAAGCTGCCTGTGGGTTCATGAATAAGCTGCTCTCTCCACTTTGCTGTCTGTGGGACCTGACCCAGAGGCTTGCTATCAGAATGCCTAATGGGCCATGGTGCACATGCAGCTTCACACAGAAAGGTCATCCAGCCATATATGCGTGCGTTTAGTGCCCCTCCTCTGCCACAGGGGATACTGAAGTTGCATCTCGTTCTGTTGGCAGTGATGTGACTTGGTTTTCTGTTCTCCCACTGAAATTGGGCTGACTTTCAGGGGCTGGTTTGACATCCATTAGATTAAAAAGGAAGAAGGGGATTGAGTGTGATTCTGTGATCTCATGTTAACCACTCATAGGGGATTAAAGATGCTTTGATGTCAGTTCCTGTTTTATTAAACGTACAGCACAGAAGTGTGAAATAGGCAGTATAACAGGGACTGACACTCTGGTTTCTTCCATCCAGCAGAATGCCCAAGGGATTACATGCTCTCTCTGGCCAAGAAAATTTCTGATTATTCCAAGTAGTGTGGAATAGCTTCTGCAGGAAAGATCATATTGATCCCACACTGCCTACAAAGCCTTTTGGGAGATTTAATTCTAGCCTTTTGTGGAGAGGAGGGGAATGAAGCCCATTCCCATGTGGATGTGGGAAGGCCTCTGTTTCTGAGCCAGGTGGACAAACCAGGGGTAACCTCCTCCAGTTGTGCGTTGAGGAAAATAAAGGAGTGTGCTCCTACCTCTGACTGTACCGGAGTCTGGTGGTAGCGTGGGGGGGTTTGAAACCCTTGCAGGGTGTCCCGTGTCCTGGGAAAGGGTAGGATTTAAGACAGGGTCTTCTCAGTAGCATTTTCAGGTCTGTAGAAACCATAGTCTGTGAGAAGAGTACATTCAATCTCAAAGCAGAAAAGGGCTTTGCCCTGAGAGGGCTGTGTGAGGGGAAGGTGCTTTTCTCCTTTCTGAGCTGTCCTGCAAAAGACAGCTGAGATCAAACTTGTGACTTAGGTGGAAAAGTAAAAACAAAAAGGGCCATACTCCAAGCTTTTAGTTTAACCTTCTTTGTTCAAGACATACTACATTGTGCTGTATAAAAATGACATTTCAAAATGGAGCAGTGCGCTGCATGTATTTGCACTTTTACTTGTTTAATATATGATTAATTAGAGTGATACAGATTGTTGGAATTAAGAGATGACTGAGAGATAAGTTAGCAAACTGACATAAATGGAAGCGTTAACTCCAAGTACATATCTATTCGCAATAAGATTGCTTGGCTTTAGGAGAGGAGACTAGAAAAGCTGGTAAGAAGAAGGAACCAACAGAGCTGTCTGTCTGAAGGCAGAAGCTTGCAATTGCCCTGGGTAAAAATTTCCTGTTAACTTTTATCGTCCTTGGAGAGTAGCTGACTGTCATCAATTTCCAGTCAATATTTGAGTAATGCTCTTTGGCAAGTCACACCATTTGTTATTTGCTCGATCAATGTATAATAGCCCAATGACTCAATATTATAAAACTCAATGACCTGTGAAACTTCAACATTTACATTTCTGTTAAAATCTCAAATAGTTCTTTATTAGTAGGAACTCAAGCTAAAATGCCAATCAGATAAGCATGATGACAATTATTAGCTACTTTCTTAGTCACATTGAGACAGATTCTGGTGCTCTTTCTAAAACTGATTACTATGAAATGAATGAAAGTACTCACAGGGAAAGATAAAATTCATCATACACTTCAGAGATTAGAAGGTTCATCAGTCAGAATCTCTCCCAGGCAGCATCAGAAACCTGTCTGAATTTTTGTGTTTTATTCAGCCTATTTAGTATGGCGTGTCGTAGTTTTACCCAAGTAGACATAAAATACTTTCTGTCTCATAGTGAGAGTCAGATGTTTCATGGGAACTCTCAGTTAGTCATCTGGTTATCAATGTCTGTGCAGCTTTGTGGCTTTTAGAAATATATTATGCCGTCCTGACCCCACCGAAATCAACGTAAAGCTCACAAAGGAGAATATCCGGATCCTGGTGGAGAACATACATGTCTTCCACTTTACAGCCTCCTGACATAGCCTGGTTGCAGGCTCTTGCCCACATTCTCCTTGGCACCTGGCCACGCAGGAGCAGGGCTCAGGCAGAACACAGCACAGGCAGGGAGGACCGGGGCTGTTACTGTTAGGCTGGGTGCTCACGCAGGCACTGTGTCTCTGTGCAGGGGTGCCAGCCTCTGCAAACACCTCTCTGTCAATTGTACACTCCCAGTATGTTCCTGTGCAAAGGCGAACCTGGAAGCTTAAACTGCTGTTGTAGGTTGCTCTCACTGTTGAGAGGTACGTGTTTGTCCTGAAAGTATTAAAATCACTCAGGTGGGCCATGAGGCTTGAGAAGTGTATCAGGATCTTGGTCCTCAGGTGGCTACAGCCCCAGTTAATGCCCAGCAGTGGGTGGTGTCAGCACTTTAGTCCGTGTTAGTGCAAGATCAAATGGGAGCAACTAAACTGTTTACTGCCAAACACAGTTTGTAGATACCCAGAACTGCCCACACCAGCACGTACAACAAAGATACAAGCAAATGTCTGCCACTCATCTGTTGTAACTCACAACCTCTAAGCTCAGAGACAAGTGCTGCAATGTTGTCAATGTCCTACATTAAAACATGGGTGCTGATTGGACCTCTTGTCTCCATGTAGAAAGTTCAGCTACATTAGCATGTTAGTGTGTCAGTTGCACCCTAGAGTGCTAACTGTGTTAATAAAGCAGATTTAGGTGCATTTGAACATTGTTACACAGAAATGTTTGGGGTTTTTTTCTCAAGTACAGCGGACTGAAGAATCATCACAATAACTCTCAGACATGTTTGTCAGAACAACTGTTTTGACAAATATTCTCATTTGGTTTTCCTATTAAGAAACTGTTGGGCAATCTATCAAGCTGGGATTCAGTTATGAAGTGAAATCACCATTAAGAAAATAGAATTTCTTAGTAATAATCTGACTGAATTAATGGTGAGGACTAGTACAAGAAATGCTCTGCTGGCCTTTGAGGCACAACACTTAGAAGGTTTGAGGAAAAAGAAAGCTAGCAGAAGATGAGATACAGAATGAGATACAGGCCGGTAAATGGAGCACATGTAGGTACTCAAGCACACAGTGGTCACAGCCCATAGAAAGGTAGAGTCCAAGTCAGTAAGCCTCAGCAATCGTTCCTGTACACTGCTCCCAAACCCTTGGTGGGAGAGGAATAGTTGAGATAGGTGAAGCATTTCAAGTAACCCACTTGAGGGAAAAAAACTATTTGGTTTCAGACAGGGAAAGAAAGATGAGATTTATCAAAGTATCCCAGTATCTCTGAAGAGCTTCTCCGACAATTTCAGGTGATTCTGACCGTGCTGGCCAGGGTAGAGCACCTCTGTTCCAGCTGCACTGCGTGTCCCTCCCTTGGCACAATGGGCTCAGTTTACCTTGCGCTGTGTGAATGCTCTGTAAACATACGTGTATGTGTAAGTGCAGGTTGTTACATGCACTTACTACTTGAAGCAACTACGAGCAACTGTTGGGTCACTATTTGCATGAAGAATGTGTGTGGGTTTATCATTATGCAAAAGGTATCAGACACACCTGCTGGAACAAATGAAACGTTTCTAGAAAAAACAATCCTGCTTTTTGCTTCAGTGAGTATCTGCAGTCCTTTCTCTTGCGCACTGCGCCGTTTCGCCACACTTGGAACATCAAGACCAGCTTGGGAAAGTTTATGCTGCCCCGTTTCATGCAACTCTTGAAAGAAGTGCTCAGGAAGCAAATTAAATCTGAAGCAATGCGAGGACAGGCTAAAGGGGTCATGAGAGGCGAGGGAAAACTAAGGTTATGTCAACATAGTACAAGGCTGCACTGAGCCAGCGCAGGATTCCTAATCCGCGCCATATAGTTGGGCACAGCTCCATTAGGTAACTTCTTAAACTGCCTCCATTCCGCAGGTGCTAGCTGGTCGGAGTTTGGGAGAGCTGCTCTGATGATGCCACGCTGCGTTGCTGTCTGTCTCGCTTTGTGCTTGCACTGGGGTTACCTTACAGTGTCTTTTAGACATTTCAATAGCCCATGGTTGTTTTTGGTGGGAAGGGACACATTCGGACTGCAGGTGAAACCATGCTCTCATGTCCAGGAGAAGCAGCTGCCCCTGTCTCCCTGCAAACCCTTGTCAGGAGTCCCCACTGAGCTTAAGGGTAACCTGAAGCTCCTGAGCCCCATCACTTTGCACTGAGGGACATAACTTTTCCCCTTTCCTACAAATGAAAGATGGTTTTGCAGTTCTGGGAGAAAAACCACGCTTTGGAGGCTAAATTTCAATTCATCCTTCCTATATTTCATTTATTCAGTTTGCGCTGTAGTAATTGCAGTCTTACCCACAGCCTCTCCCTTAAGGAAGTCTCTGAGGCTGTTGGGCCTTTTAAAAAAGCTCTGTTAATTGTGCAGTGTTGAGTAAGAAAACTGAAGCTATCAATCATAAATGTATAAAAAGAGTGAACAGGGTAGCTCTCTTGGGAGTAAGTAATGAAAAAACCAAGCAGTACAGAAGGCAAACCACGAATGTTGTTCATTATCCTAATTATTTGAAGCGTGTGAACAAGAAACTACACGGACATTGAAACAACGTGGCTATGAAATAAAAGGAATAGTGAATGCCAGTTCAGGATAAGGTACAGTCAGTAGCAGTGTGTTTAATATGTTAACAAAAAAGGTATAAAGAGAGTTCTGGCTTTCGTTGCTGCTCGGTGTGCAGGGTTAGGCACTAGGTGTGCTGTGCAAGGGTGGAACAGGGACTGATAATGGATGTGGTCATAATAGGTGATTTACCCTCAGTGTTTCTCATTCCAATTGTAAGAACTGGCTATATAGAGTGTGCATTTGTGTGTACAGTTCTGAAACTGGTTTTCAGTGTTGTGAGAGGGATACACCTACAGAACCTGCTGCAGTTATCTTGGATTTCTCATCCAGTGCGCTAGTGATGTGGCACTTCGTGTTGGTTTCCTCACCTGGACTGCTTGCTACCTATGTAAACCCACATGGGTTTTCTTCCTCCTCACCCCCCCCAGATCTTGTACTGGATGTGTGCTCAGACCCTTGGTGGAGAAAAAGACTTCAGTTTCTCAGTCCCTCTGCACTCAGAGGCTATTGTGAACATGGTTAATTTGTGCTCTCAAACAAAGTCTTATGTCAGTGAAAGAGAAGTGAAGCAAGTGCCTTTATTGTTAATGGCAGGCTTATAAACTGCAATGGAAAGGGAGGGTGATGCTACCAAAGTAAAGAATAATGTACATTTGTGTTGTGTGCATAGATCCACTAACAGCTGCAGATAAACTGTAAGACATATTTAGTTTAATCGCACTGCAGTTTCCCAGATGGATGGGTGGGCGGGTGGGTGGATGGACAGAGAAGCCAATAAACAAAATGAATCTGTCACGTCACTCCATTAAGGTCAACAGTTTTGTATTTTTTTGGCCAGTGGAGTGATTTATGAAATTAATTCATCCTACCATTCTATTTCTAAAACCCAAGCCATTGGTCTGCACAGATTAGCAAACCTGCTTCGGGTTAAGAATGTAAGCAGTCCTAAGGAATTCAGTGTGATTCTTTGCATAGTTACAGTTCTGCACATTCTATGTCATTGGATCTGGCAACCCCAATCACTGCCAACATGTATCAATGTATGAAAAAGCCCTCCTCTCTGAGATGTGGTGTTGTCTGCTCAGGAACTTATCGGGAATGCTGTTGGAAACTGGAGAGAATAGGCAAAATAAATAAGCATCAGAAACTTGCAGTGTTGCAAAAAAATAGAAACATGAACTTAAGGAGAGCTATTCAAGTGATACAGACTGACCAATCAAGTTAATCTCATCATCTTTATATATGTATATAATTACAAATAAGTACACATAATAGGATGAAAAGTATACATTTGTTACAACCCACATAGTATATCAAGTTTTTCTACCGTGGTCTTGTGGCCAGGCAGGTATCTATCTCTTCTTCTGTAGCATCTGGCTATGAAAGAAAATGAGCTGTTCTTTTCTCTAGTTGCTTACCCCTCAGAATATAGAAGGACTAGATGTGCACAGTTTAGCTGATTGCTGGCATTGGTAGTGCGGTGTGTCACTGATGGGGTAGCACCAATGCCATTGTGTTCACCACAAAAGCAATTGACAAATGGTATTGAGGACAAGAAAGCTAGAGAGGAACGTTTTACAAGGGCATGCAGTGACAGTGGCCTTAAATTGAAGGAGGGTAGATTTAGATTAGATCTTAGGAAGAAACTCTTCCCTGTGAGGGCGCTGAGGCCCTGGCACAGGCTACCCAGAGAAGCTGTGGCTGCTCCCTCCCTGGAAGTGTCCAAGACCAGGTTGGATGGGACTTTGGGCACCCTGGACTAGTGGAGGGTGTCCCTGTTCATGGCAGGGGGTTGGAGCTAGATGTTCTTTAAGGTCCCTTCCACCTCCAACCCAATGATTCTGTTAATGTTGTCTTCCTCATCCCACTTCAAGTGATAGAATACAGTCTTTACACAGTAAGAACAGCAAGGTAAAATAGCTACTAATTTTCAATATGGTAATTTAAAGAGGTTAATAAAGAGCAGAACCATGGAAACAAGCTGATGAGGCTAAGCTAAGATGTTGTATGTATTGGACATGTATCTAACAGCATATCAGTCACTTCAGAGTAGCAGCATACGCACTGTATGTGCCCCACAGTAGATGCAAGTTTAAGTTAAGATGATGCCTCCAAGTAGTCATGAAGTAATAGCTGATGTACTCTAAGCTCACTGTCTAGGATTGGAACTAGATGATCTTTGAGGTCCCATCCAACCCAGTCCTGTCTGTGATCGCATAAATCTGTTAGAATCACTGTGGCTTTGCTAAACTGTTTGATGGTGAACTGACATTTCTCTGTAGAAAGCAAAAAATGAGCAGAAAGGCAGTGAAAGGGAATCTCATATTCCTCTGCTTTCAGTACAGTTTGCATTTTCCAGCTGACAATACAATTGATGAAAAATGTCTAGGTCTGTGAATTTCAGAGACCAGCTAATGTGGCCAACTTCTCCCATCTCATCACCTTGGTACAAGGATTCCTTTCTTTGAGCCTCCTCATCTTCTCTCCGAATGATACCCTCCTACTGTTGGTGGAAACTTCTGCAATGCTGTCCAAGGAAAGGGAAAATCCCAACACACATGTTTGCACGCACGCGAATACCAGAAGTACCTTCTCAAAAATGCTCTCAGGGACTTATTCTTAATGCAGATCACACAGGCTAAAATCAGCCTCTCTTTTAGGCCTAATTACATCCCTTACATAAGTGGAGCCAGCTGGGGTCTTTTCCAGCTTCTTCAATTCCTAGAAGGTTACTCTAGCTCAGTGCCTATCAGGTTACCGTTGCCAAGGAGTATACAGCTGTACTCAGACAGGATAATCTACTATCAGTCATCTCATCTGTATGATCACACGTAAACTTGGTTTCTTGAGGACTGCTTTTTCTTTAATGCCATTTCTGACATGCTGCTTTCCATCATCTGGGTGCTCTTGATAGGAGGAAGTTACTGGAGCACCCAGGACAAGTTCTCATACTCAAGATAGGCACTCATCGCATAGCTTCAACAGTGATGGGGGGCGGGGGGATGGG
>VZTU01009898.1:147331-205358 GCA_013400835.1 Zapornia atra
GCTGTGAGCCATTATCCATGTAAAAAGCATCCTTGTGGTGTAGGGAATTTAGAGGAAGGAAATGCATCTTGTATTCCAGTTCTTTATTATGCTAGTCATGTTGGAGGGCTTATTTTGAGCTGTGGTAGGAAACCTCTCTTTCTCTATTCAACAGAAAGTGTTTAGACAGTTTGAAGAACTCTTGTCTCCCTTCCTCTATTTGAGCTCAAGTCTTCAATTAGATGTAATTGAAAAAGGTAGAGTAAATGGCAGGTGCCTGCCTCTTTGGAAGGCGTAATTATGACTAGCTTGCAGACTTGGAATTTTGATGACTGAATAAATAAAGAAGACAGATGTGTTTGTGTACGCACCGACAGCAGTATTGACAAGATGACACAGGGACATTTGTAGCTCTGCAGTCTGTAGAATGGGGGGGGAAGTAAGGGGTTTGGGCTACTTTCCCCCTCTTAGTTGGAAAATAAGCATCCGTTTTGTCTCTCCATTAATTTCTATTGTGCCTCTGAAAAAATAATAGCAGCTGTAGTTGGGACTTAGGCATTGATTTGTGTTAGCTAGAGGATTCCCATTCAACACATCCAGTAAGAAGTCTTCTCTTGTATTTTTACTTCTGCTTTTGCCTTCTTTTATCTTCTCAGCATTCTACAGGTAAAGAAATGACCATGAATCTGATTAAAATTGGAATGTGTCACCAGGTAATCCTGTCTCCTAAAATCAAAGGTATTGTACAAAAAAAGGCTGCACAAGGAATTTCCGTCTCCTTAAAAAGTACTCTTGTAGACATGTTGCTGTGTGGCATTTTTATCAGACATTCAAAAACCCCAAATGACCAAGAAAAGCCAGGACAAGTATTTCTTGGAAGGGAGCAATAGAATATTTGGGTGACCAAGTTCTTTACAAGGTCTTCATGCTCCCTCTGCCATGGCTTGCAGGTAGTGATGCTGGGGCAAACCAGGTTTTGCTAACAAACCAGTTGAGAACAAGCTGTTATCTAATCTATAGCTTAATAAAATATTGATACTTCTAAGACATTAGCTATCTTCTCTTCACATATTGTTAACTCGCTTATCATTATTGTATCTGATATCAAAAAATGTTCTCAAAACACTGTTTGGTCAGCAGTCCTCTTTTTCCTTATCTTGTATTTTACAGATTCACGTACTCTCGTATTATGTTGTATTCTTCGCATGCAATCACAGCGTGGTTACTGTTGAAGGTGAGTCACCATTTTTTAATTTACAGAGGCCCTATGAGAAAACTTCTGGGTGTATTTTTAACACACTTCTTGAGCTTGGTTCAAGAATGCTGTGTTAGTTTAAGATAATTTCTTTTACAATTTGTAACACAGGCTTCACACACAATAGATGATCTTTCGAGGTCCCGTCCAACTCCTAATGTTCTGTGATTCTGTGAATCAGACTGAGAAATACCACTAGCAGTTGTGCTGACTGGTGACAGTGAGGGTGACAGAGCACTGGAACAGGCTGCCCAGGGGGGTTGTGGAGTCTCCCTCCCTAGAGATATTCACCCGTCTGGACGCCTACCTGTGCGACCTGTCCTAGGGAGCCTCCCTTGGCAGGGGGGTTGGACCTGATGATCTCTGGAGGTCCCTTCCAACCCCTACAATTCTGTGATTCTGTGACTTTGCCAGACCTGCTCTGATGCTGCTTTTCCTGTGTGGAAGGCGTTCTGATTTTCTGTATTTTACAACCTCCTTCTCTTTCACTGATATGTAAGCTTAAATAGCCAGTATGTAAATTAAAATAGTTAGCATGATGATTATAGAACTGTTGGTGTAGTACATAGGACTGGGGGACTTCAGCATAACAACTGGTAACATAAGAGGATCTCAACTTTCTTATCAGTTGGGAATTTGTCTCTGTTGTAAATACAATTACTTATGAGCAGTATCTGAGAATGCTCGCATAAAGGGAGGCTAGGATAGCCTAAGAAAACAGCTTTACTCACCTATTTATCCTGAAAAAACCCTCTATTACCAGGGATATGCTTTCATTGCTCCCTAAAGAGTAATAGAGGAAAAGAAAATGACTAAACTGAGGGTAAAATATCTAAGCAAATAGTGAAGGAGAAAGGAATAGAAATGGCTCTGAACAGAATGTCTCTTCCTACATTAGATTATGTTTTTCTTAGACTGTGGGTTTTATTTTTAATTCAGCTATTCCCTGTTAGCTCACAGTTCATTTATGTTTCCCCCCTCTATTCAGCTCACTGAAACAGTTTATTTCTGTAGCTGAGTGTCCATGATGTTGTGTACTCGGGCCCTTCACATTGAAAATACTTTCATACTTCCCTTTCCTTCAACCAAAACAAAGGCTCTTGCCTGCGAGACATCTGGTTTCTAATCACTGCACCCAATATTGTGGGCTCCTTTGTTGTGTTTTACAGACCTGTGTGGTCACATCTGCCTTTACTTGGTTGCACAATGTGCCTTGTTTACTGCAACAAAGCTATTTTGACATATGTCCTGTTTCTGCCATGTCTCAGGCATCCCTCCTCGGATAGCTTCTTCATGCCCTCTGGCAGTTTTACATCAAATGCAGAAAGTGCTAAAGTATATTATTATTATTATTATTATTATTATTATTATTATGCTTATTGTTGTGGAATTAGTTCACTTCTGCTTTAGTTGGTTTGGTCTTGCACCTCAAATGTGTTCTTCTGTCTGTCTTCATATTAATAAGAGCTGTGCTAGTCCTGTGTGCTCTATGAATACCAGGCAGATCATTGCTGTGAGACATCAGTTCAGCTTTATTGCTTTAGATGATAAAGAAACTGCCAGCACCATGCATTGCAGAATGATAGTCCAGGAGATGGGAGCATGTGCTCAGCATTTCAGGATGTGGTATTAATTCTTGACTACAGCCCTCCTCCTGCTGTAAGCCCTATAGCTAATGTGTAGCATTAAATTTTTAGGTAGGCAATGAGCAACAGGTGCATTTAATAAAAAGAAATTACATTTGCTGTCTAAGGTCATCTTCCTGCCTTGACTGGTGTGAAGTAACCCTGCAAAGTTCATTGCCAGAGGAGCTTTTCCTTCTGATATGACTACAGTACATAGTAGCAAAGGGGCATATTTATTTGTATCATTTACTCGTCCTCCTGCTTCCTTTCATAAATTAAAAGAAGACAACCCCCCCAGTTTGCAAATAAAGCTGCCTCTATATTGCAAAGGCAATAGCATGGTTATCAATGTCAGCTCTCATTGCTACCAGGATGTCAGCTGAGCTTTTCATATAATGCTGATCTGAATCAAGGGAAACTGTAGTGTGAAGATAAAAAGGGCTGCAATGAAGGAGGAAAGAGAAATGGTTTCCACAAGCTCTTATTTAATTCTTCTATTTAATTTTAAAATATATATTTTTTAATGCTCATATAAAAATTGTCAACATTGGTGGGGTTTTTTTTCATCCTTGGTCTGGTTAAGGAGAAGAAGAAAAAGAGAATAGTTGGAAAATAAAATTAGAAGTATTATTCAAAGTGTAAAGAACTGTCATAAAATTGGGAATACATGCATCTATTGTATGAAAGCTATATATGTACATTGTTCTAAGGTCTAGCCATCTTATGTTACGATTTTGAGCTGGGAACTGTGAGCTGGAGCTGCAGGCAAGTTCACATGAGTAAGAAAGAAGACAAAGATAAATTCTTGTATCACAGTAGTGCATTGAAGTTACTGTTCTGGATCTGCGAGTCAGAAGTAACTCACTTTCACAAACTCTTTTGTAAAATATTTTGAAGAAAAAAATTCGTTATCTCAAAGTGTAATTCAAAAGCTAAAGAAAATAAAAGTCACTCTTTGAATAGCAAGAAAATTTGCATCTTCTGGAGTTCAACAACTGTGAAGACCTAAGTGTCTGAGCCACAGCTTAGGAAATGAAGCAAAACTTCAGTGGAAGTATTGCATTTGGGCCAAAAAAGATATTATTCTTGTCCTTATATGTGGCATGTCCATTTGCTCTCCAAGTCCATTTTGGACTGATGTGCATTTTCATAGGTTAGCAGAGTGCACTTGTGTACTGCTTCCTTTCCTTACGGTCTCTGAGCACTTATAAGATACCTCTGTGAGTTGACTCCTTGCCCAGAGATCCAGTTTTTGCCAGTCAAAACCCTCTGGTAGAGTGTTCATATTAAATACACAAAAAAAATTTCTTAAAGTCAGAATCCTATATACAGAAGTAAGGATGTATTAAAAAATATTCGTTATGCAGTATGTGGGAATGAGTAATGCTTTGAGTTGTGCAACATGCATTGCAGTGAGGAAGCATGTTGCAGGTAGAATGTGGCTGATACAACATGAAATGATCATCAGTTCTGATATAATTTGGAGCCTTTTCAGTACACTTTTGATGAAACAATTCTGATGATGCTCTTATACTGTATAAAAATATCTACTATTCAGTATAAGTTATGCACTGCTGTAGCTTATATTCCAAACTGTCTCATGTTCCATAATGACTTTAAATCATCATAGAAATTCACCAGTTCCTTTGGTGATTGGTTTTCCAGTAGTAAATATCTTGCATGTAATTTTAAAATTATGTACCTGAAATATTTTTGTCTGTATGATGCCAAAACTCCTACAAAAAGTTTGCATTTTCTATAGGAAAATATGTTAATTTTCTAACAAAAAAAAACCAAAGAGAAATGTTTTGATTAAACGATCAGCTAGTGGGAAAAAAAGTGATCGGTGGCTTCCCCCAAAATACTGACCTGATGTGTCTGTTGCAGCTGTAACCAAGCAGTGTGCCTCTGGTCACATTCAGGCACTGGTTTTGCAGACAGACTTTTCATATTTCTGGGTTATTTCTTACTTTGCTGATTAACTGTACCCACTGCTGTATAATGCTCTGACTTAATATAATGAGTAATTGTTCCTTCGAGCAAAATTAATAAATATCTGAAAGTATCATTGATATCTGATGTAGAGAATACCTTTTAAGTCCTTTGATTCACAGTGGTGTTCTAGCATCTCTGACATAGGCATCCTAGCCTTTAAAGCTTGGTTGTCCCTGTTTAGACAGCACACGCATAATTAATAATCCCAGAAAGAGTCCTTGTCTCTTTCATGTGATCTGTTGAGCAGAGACGCACATGCTTCAGCTAATATTAATTTCACAGAATAGGTATATCACTCTTTGGATGTCTCACAAAGCTGTTCCACCCCACACGCAATTTCCATATCGAGATAATTCGGAGGGCTGCTGTTCCCTAAGGTGCTCTGCTGTGTTGTTACTCTAGTTCCTGAAAATTTCTGTCAACACACTTTCTCTGATTTGCAAAGGGCAACATCTGGCACCTTATCAGCAACCAACAAGCAGTACTATTCCTTTCAATGCAGTTTGCCATCTCTGCTTCCTCTCAACCTCGCAGAAATTTCTACTGTGGTGTTTTCATAGTGTGCTCTATTTTATTTCTGGGTTTGTTTTTTATTTTGTTTTGGTTTATTTCCTGGAGCATTTTAGTAAGTTCTTAGGAGTATTTTCTCTGCTTCGGCCGTTGGCATAACATAGCACTGCCCTGACAATGTGTCCACAGTCATTTCCTGTTCCAATTACCACCGTATCTCTCATTATATCACTGCATGTAACTCTTGCCAGGTGAAAAAAGAGGGGGGTCTCAAATTGTTTTTTCACAGAAAAACACAGATATATTTATTTGGTTTGCTACTACAAATATTCTTCCTCTAGGTTATGACCAGGTGAGTTCCAGGCCCATTGAAGCCAATGGAAATCTGGTGCTCAGCTTCAGTGAGGCCAAGATTTCCACCCAGATGTTTTGCCTGTTTGGAGAATTAGAATTGACAATGATCGTTGACAAAAACTCTGGAACAGCACAGCAATTTCAATTTTTTTTTTATTTTAAAAATAACATGGTTCAATCACTTTTGCTACTATTAAATAATGACTTTTTCAACGTTGTGTGAAAGCAATTCAAATAACTAAGCCTTATGTTTTGCTTGGCTTTTCTCTTAAATCATTACCTGTTGTTATTTGTGTGATGATAGGATCAAGGAGTCCTAGCCACAGATAAGAACCTCAGTGTTGTATAAACAGAGAAAGAAAACAGAGCCTCCTTCAGGCTTGCCAAATCAGTGCTCACAAAGAGATGAGAGAACATGAGAAAATGGTATGACTACACTGATTGGTACCTTAGGCTGCGAATTGGCACGCTGGGAGCATCTTCTTAGGCTTTTCTAGGTGTGATGGCAGTGGAGAGCTTTAGAAGGTATTTTGAGGAATATAGAGGAGATCTGTGCTGGCAGATAGTTCTTTCAAAACAGGGAGAAAAGGGAAAGGTGTGTGAAACACCTAGAAAGCTGGTAGGGGAGACTGGGGTTATGAGCTGTTGCCTTTCATAGCTAAGAAAGGAATGGAGGTGAGAGAAGAGCAGGGTTGGGAAGTGCAGGGAAGCAGCAATGGCAGTAACAGCAGAACCAGTGAGATTGGATGGCCTTTCCTCATGAAAGGAAGCTCTCTCAGTTCACCTCTCCTTGCTCCTCAGCATGGCTTCTTAACACATCTCTCTGGTGTTGCTAGTGTTGGTTGTATTCACATTCCAAAATTCAGAGGCTCAAATCAAATAAATGTCCACATCCAGACACTTTTCTCATACCATCAGCAAGTACTTTTGGAACTGGATGTAGCCCAGCTGGAAATAAGATGAGAACAGATTTTCTTGCAAGATTTCTCATACCAACAGATTTTGGCTGGGTTGGAGACATTTTGAAAGAAGTACTTTTTCATGCTATTTCAGCATTTCTTCAACAAGTCAAAGCCAGGAATTTCAGGAATAATAATTTTAAAAGAAAACGAGACTGAAACCTAGTTGCAGAGCTACAGTAACTGGCACAATAGAAATATGATAAGCAGAATTTTTTTAATTTGAAAAGAGTAATAAGGGTTTCAGATAATCTGTGATATGAATGAAGACTCAAGCAGGCCACTCCTTCACTGCAACCCATGGCTCATCTTCATTTAACATCAATAGGTCCAAAGCAGATACCTGTCCCTAAATATTTTTAAACTTTGAGGCTGTTTGAAATATCCATCTGCATTAGATTTTCCATATAGCAAGAGCAGATGGCTCATATAAAGTCAAATCTAACTAAGAGTACATCAGAATTTGAAAGCACAGAAGTACCTTAGAAGAGTGTCTTCTAGGTGAAGTAAAGCTCAGAGATTGCCTGTACTTAGACATAGATATGCTGCATTCAAACACCAAGCATATAGCCTAACCTCTGCCTTTACAACTGTTGAGCAGAGCAGTTCAGGGTAGGTGCCTAAACTATGGATTTTGATGTTGAGTCTTGTACCTGCCTCTATTTTGTTGTCACAAGATAGATCGCCCTTTCTTCTCCCTCTCTTCTAGAATCATGGTACTACATGCCTTTGCCTCTACACCTTTGGATTTTTATTTCCTGCCTTGCTTTTTTTAATCCCTTCTTATCTGAGCACTTTGGTCATGTAGACACTCTTTATTGGGCCCTCTATTTTTCTGATAGTGGTGGGAAGAGAAGATAAATATTGTTCTTGAGTGTGAGCTTGGGTAAGCTGTTCTTTTGACTGCTAAGCCCTATTTCCTGCTGGCTTTGTTACCCATGGCAGTATGTAACTTTCCTTCCTCTGTCCCATTCAACCTCTTAGAAACAGAATCAATTCAGAAAGCAGTTACAGGTTCGCGATTTCTAAATCTTCTGATTTCCTTCTTTTTCCTTACCTTACAAGCAGATTCTTTAACTTCATGGGAATAAACACTTACCCTAGCTTATCTGTGCCATGTGTTTAATACACATCTTCAGTTTCCCAACATGAACACTCCTGCCCTTTCTGGCCACAGCAAGTTGAGAGTCAAAGGTGGTTCTTCAGTGCTCATGCAGCAGGGTGCCTGATACTGCCATGTCTAGCACTAGACAAAAAACAACTTTCTTCTCCTACGGTTTGGTTTTGAAATTGTGGCTTTCTTCCCAATTGCAATCAGTTGAAAATTTTCCCCTTGGACTCTGGACTTAATTTTTCACTCTAACTCCTAGGTAGCAGGGAAGACTTTTCAAATAAAAGTCCTTTTGAACTGAAATGGGCACTTGTGTAAACTTTTTAAAGATATGAACAAAATAATTTGTTGTTTTTCAAATAGTGACATTTATCTAAAATGAATGAATCCTGCAAAAAGAAACAAAAGTATTTCTTTTTGACAGATGGGTGATTTCTGAATGGGAAAGTTGTATCAAGCAATTCCCAACTGGCTCCTTTACAGGCTTACCAATTTAGAATAGTGACACATTAGCGAGCTGTTTTTCAAACTTTAGTTTCACTCCTTAGTCAGTAGTAATACAGCTATTTTTTTTCCCCTCTAAATCCTGACCCAAAACTTTTTGTTGTCTGCCACTCTCTGCATTTAATGGTCTTCACACCTGATACCTGTCAGCTACTGATATGGACAGGTATCAGTAGCTTCACATGGCATCTCCATGGAGGTCAGTGAATTTTCTGTTTTCCAGGTGTTGGCCCTGGAGTATATGAAAGGTGAAGGGAATTGCTTGAGGGCATGCTGTCGGTCAGACTGAGATCTTGAACAGCAGCAGCATCTCACCACTAAACTTTGGCCTTCAGGATATAGGAAATAAAATATAGACCAGGACAATAGCAATAATCTTAATGTTCAAGCTCTTCATTCATTTGTGATTCCAATGATGAGTTTAGAACATGTTCAGTGCAAATGACTACACGAGTTTTATTAATAAAGACCTGTGCAGTGCTTACTACCTATGTACACACGTTGGATAGCAAAACCCAGCCTCAGAGGGAGCAGCACGGCCTTAGGGATCACCCGCTGCTGTGAAGGCGTTTGGTAAAGAATTACTTTTCCCACATGCAGTTCCAACTGCCTGTGCCTAACGCTGACAGCAGCTTCAGGGTCTCTGAGTAGCTTAAGCCTTTAAGGCACGGCTCTCAGTACCATGATTTCTTTTCAATGGAGAAGTAGCTGTAACACGAACTACAGACTGTTACACTCTCTCTGCGGGGTCACATCCTCAGCAGTTGTTCCAGCAAGAACGTATTTCATGGTCCGTATTTCATCTAGACAGGGCTTTTAAAACTAAGTTGGCTCCTACCAAATTTAGTTTGTTATCTTAGACTTTCCTCAAAAGCTGAAATGCCTATGCCTCCACCATCAGACTCACTTACATTTGTTTTGCAGTTCATATTTTTGACAGCTGGGAAAAAATAAATATAATCACACTTTTTTTTTCAAGAGGTTTGCCAGGGCCTTTCTGGTGAAGACAGGAAAAAGTTTACAGTCAATTTGAAGTTAATACAGACTCCTATCAGTAAAGTTATCAAATCCTTTAAATCCGTGGCTTAAAATTACAGCTGTCCTCTTTCACTGGTAAGAGTTCCTGATGTTTCAAGTCATCAGTTGTCATCTGTGACTGTATTTTGGTGTCAGAACCTGAACTTATAACTTCCTTGGATGATTTAAATATTATGCTTTCTGATATATAAGCATTTCTGGGTAATTTTAACTCCTCTAGTACAGATTTCTACTCTTTTCCATGAGACCAACAAACCACAAGTTTCCTAGTATTTCATGATTCCGAGCAATGTTTGTCTGCCTCCTTTGTCTGTCAGGGACAGAACTCAACTGAAGTATTCCTTGATGTGCCGCCGGTTTTCTTCCTACAAATGGTTTTCCTCCCATGCACGGACTTTTTCTTGTTATTGTTTTTGGGTTTTTTCCCCCAAAGTTTCCCTGAAGCTCAAATTGTGTGTTTCCACTGATCTTCCCATAATCAGAAAATGCAGCCTCTGTTGAACTTAATGCCTGTTGTAGATCTAGGCAATCTGAAACCTTGCATGTTCTGGTACAAACTCCTGTGTCCTGAAACGAATGCAAACCCAGTTTGAGGAAATGCTGTCGTACGAAGTGCAGCATCTGCCCAGGCTTGTTGGGCACTTTCATTGTAATCATTGGTTGACGTGATGTCATGAGTTACAGAGGTCATCTCTTGCTGGGTTCCAACTTAAACTGCCCTACTGCCGTTTCCCATCAGTACTTTTATCTCATCTATTGATTTTCTCTGGTAGGACTACTGGGTTCCCTTTTTTGGGAAGGTCTATTGGTGTGTCCTCCAGTGTTCTGCCTTGGAGCTCTTTTGCTCCAGGCACGAATGAGTCTTATGCCGTGTCCAGTTTTTCCCTTCCCAAGCACTGTAAGACTCTGCAGCCTGGGTTCAGTTGCAGACAGGCTTTTGTTTTTCCTTCTATTTCTATTCTCTGCTCAAGAACTGCCATGTCTCATGTTTCGGTTTTCCCCTGGAGTACAGCAGGCTTCAAATTTTTGCCATGTGATTTCACTTTTTCTTCTTTCTGCCTGGATTAATTAAGACTGTAAAAATCTACCAACTGCTTCAGAACACACTGCTGTCAGCAACAAGACGACAGTCTGGTTACCTTTTCCCCTCTGATACATGGGTTTACCAGACTCAAACAAGTTTTTATACCTTTTCCATATTAGCATAATCTCAGAGACGTTCAGCTCCAGTGGAGCTTCTGGGTGTGCAATTTTCCCACTGGTAAACTGTCTTAATTTTTTTGTATGTATAATGCTGAAAAGTCCAGTGAACATTAGGTGCTTAAATCAGGACACGGAAGGAATGAGCCCTTTACACAGTGTCTGGTTCCATACAGCTGCCGATAACGGGAGTTTGACCCAACCCTGAACAGAGGCCCTTGGAAAACTCAAAGCATAAAGACCAAAGACCCAGTAACAAAATTATTTTGGTTTTGATCTAACCACCACTCACTGAAAGCATGGAAATCAGTCCAACCTTTGATGGTACCTGTGGGGTAGAAGTAATTTGGAGATGTTGCAAAAAACAATCTCAGAGTGGTCAGCCAGGTGCAGTTAGCAGGATGTATGGTGTTTCAGTTACAGCTGAGGTGTTTATCTTTATTGGGAAACCATATATGTCATCATCATAGAATGGAGGTGAGTCTTCCCCAGCCCGGTTTGTTGCCTGTCCCACTCCGGTGACTGCTTCCTGCCTGGGTGGGGGACGCTGTGTAAGAAGCATCCTTAGGGGTGTATGTCAATTTAAAAAAAATCCTGCAGAAGCTTAACCCACGAAAGAGCAGGATGGACTGACTGGTTACAGACCGTGGACAGTACAGTATTTATGTGGCACAGCACTGTGTTGCCACTTTTGCATTCTGGGACTGAGCTACCTCTTTGATCCAGTCCACAAAAAAACCCACCCTGCAAGATGTGCATCCTACATAATCCTTAGGCAATGAGAAGAGAGGGATTTTCTTCGCTCCTTTCCCACCTGTGGACTTCTGTTTCTTGTGACTGTTTAACTACGACCTGTGAGCTGCCATTTTGTGTCCTTGCTCCTAAATTTCAGCTTTGGCCAGCTGCGGCCAGGAGTACAGCATGGAAGTGGGAAGTAGGGGAAGGTAGACCCCGATGGGAGGGCAAGAAGTGCCGCAGCTCAGCCTGTGGTGTGTGAAAGGGAGGTCTAATACCCGTAAAGGGGATAACTCTTTTGAACTACCTCTGAGGTAAAAGCAGCAACACGCTAGCCATCAGATAAGAGATGGAGCAATCAGATATCTGATATCTGCTCCTGTACCAGCGGCAGCCTCCGAGCAGTCACGTGGAATCTCATACTGGAATTTTTGCACATTTGCCTAGAAGAAACTGAAGATGGTCCCAATCTCTGTTGGTTATCAAAATTAAAACATCCATGGCAGCAAGCAAAACCTGCTTACAGGCTGTTGTACTCAGAGTCTCCCCAATCTGGAAGGACAAGAGACTGTGAAGATAATGTCTTTGGTAAAGCAGTTCCTTCTCTTGGGTAAAGAGCTGCTGGTTTTGTTTGACACATTATACAGTTGCTCATTTCTTCGCATATGTGTGCCTAGACACCAGCTTCATTGTTATGTGCATAGTTACATACCTGTCTTGCAGGCATCTTACCCATGCCTAGTTTCTATTACCAAAACAGCTCTGGGACTTAGTTCAACACACATTCCAATGTAACAGGCAATCACATCTTTGCATTTTGTTTCCTAATCAGCATAAAGCTCTGTTTCCCTCACAGGGTGGAAAAAGTGAATTGCTATACAAAGTCTTCTCTCGTTCATTTACTTATGTTGCAAAACTCCCACCTGTTAGGGCTCCTGGGGCAGGTACTTTTCTTTGGCTTGCATTGTTGTCTTGCTGAAAGCCCAGCGTAGAGAAAGATGTGGCAGGGATGCAACTCACGACATTCAGACCTGCCCACTGCCTCTGCTCTTTATGACTGCCCAGGTCTGGAGAGGCATCAGTTGTGACAAATAGATGGGCCAGATCTAGAAGAAGTGATAAGCAAAAAAAGCCAAAGAATGAACACTTTATGGAAAACCATTCATAAAAGTATAAATGCTCTAGGATTTATTCCTTAGTTTACATAACTGCTTCTACACCATCTCTTAAGTGGTTTGTAATTTGCCAATGAAAATTGACAGAATGAGTAAGTCAGCTGCCTGCATGATGCTTGAGTATGGGGCAGCTTTGGGGCCCAAGTGAGAAGCAGCCGTAGGTTTCCTGCAGGTTGAAATGCTTATTGTGCCACTTCCTAACCTGCAGAGCAAAATATGAGGTTTCAATCAAGTTAATGTTGAAAAGGCATTATTAAAAGCCTGCTTATTTTTTTATATTGTTGCTGAACTTCATTCCTGCTTCTCTTTTGATTTGATCTGTGTTTTGGTGGAAGGCACACCATACGTGCTTTTCTGACTACAGGCACTTCACAGGTGCACAGCAGCACACAGCAGTCATCTGAATGGGAAGTTTAAGACTGAGAGTGGAGTGCCGTGGGGCGTAGGACGAAGCTTTCCCCCCAGGTTGATGAAAGGCCCACCCTCAGCTGCTGCTGGAACACTCTAACTCTCCTGAAAAGGAAAGTGGAGAAGATCAAAGGCAAAATACTGCCAAAGAACAAAACTTAACAAAGATTCCTCACCCTGCCTAATTATCACATCATACTTCAAGTCAACATGCAAGGTTGCCGGTGCCAGCTGTGAAAAAGGCAATTAATAACTTTAAACCGAGCCCAGCTTCAGGCTCAGGATGAGAAGCTGTGAAGAGCTATGTACGGGCAACAGGCCTGCTGTTTTCATCTCTTGATGTGGCACACTGTTTCATCGTGAAAAATGTCTTTGAGAGCCTTTGAGAAACACGATGGTGTCTAGATAGATTTTTAAAAGGTCTCTGTCGACCATGAAAAGGTAGCAATGGCATTTCAAGAGGACGAGACAAGTTCTGCTTACATCACACAGGCTGGAGTATTGTGAGGGGAGTAGCGAGGGCTTTGCTTTCTGCTATCCCAAGGTGATCTTTCCAAAGGGAATGCAGTTCTTTTCCAACAGGCCCAAAAGGGTGTAACTTGTTTGCTCCTGGGCTCGGCTGGGCTCAGAACTCCAACTTCTGCGTTGTGTCCATCAGATGAGGTCATGTTCTGGGCACAAGACTCGCTGACTGCGTGAAGAAGACTGTGGCAGAGTGAAGACTAGGAATCAGACATCTTCATTTCGATGCTTGTCCTTGAAACATAACTCCTTTATTTCATCTTTTAAGCATATGAATAACCTGTTCACATACCTTGTAATACTTTCATGTACCACACACCAAGTATTTGCCATCAAGGGAGGGTTGGCAGCCAGAAAAGCTTTCCCAATACCTGATGTGTGGTTTATGGAAAGAAGGATTTCATGACCAATTTTACTACACATTAAGGGCAAAAAAAAAAAAAAAAGCTCAGTCGTGTTTTATATATACAGCTAGAAGAAATCTCTGGTATTTCTGAAGCTGTTTCTAAGCCACCTTGTTTCAATTTGAGATTTTGCTATAAAATAAACCTTCTTAAAAGCTGCATGCCATTATGTTTTGACTTAAAATTAAAGGAACTTTGTAACTCCTTTTATTTTGCTAATATTCCAAAAATAAACATTTTTACTTATAAAGCTTTTAGGAAAATTCATTCCTGTTTACAGTCCCAGCACATGCACCGTGCTGGTTCCAATTCTGTCAGCCAAGCAGCTGTCCTGCCATTAACGCTCTTTAGCAGCTGTGTTCTTTCTGCTACCTGGGGACCTGTTAAAAAGCGTTTACAGAGTTTCATGCAGACAGGTGTCCCTGCAAAAGCAATGCCGCCTGCAAAGGAATGCAATACGAGCGGCCTCTCTTCCAGCACCCTCAGATATTTTAGATATTTTATTTCAGCAATAAAAGAGAGAAGAAAGTTATTGAGGTGCTTCACCCGCCTACCACTCGGACCATTTAAACAAGGAAGTTGTAGAAGTTGTACACTTGCACAGAGGGTCAAGTGGCATGGGAAGCCTGTCTGCCTTGCTTCGCTTCTGTAGCACGTTCTGAAATGAACCAGAAAGGTGCTAAGGACTATAAGCAGGTTAGATCTTGTGCGTCCCTGGCAGCCACCTTTTTGCACCAGCTAGGACAATTCAGGGGTCTTTTTTCGCACTTGGGTCTTTGGAAGACAGGCACCACGGGACAGTGACTCTCAGGTTTGGAGACATAAAGTGCCCTTTTGTTCATCAAAGGAGTAAATCTAATTCTCTGTTCCCTCTCAAAACGAAATTTTTTTTTTTAAACTTATGTCAAGAGAATTAAACTGCAGAACTGGACATGCCTGCAGTCCCGAGGAAAACAGCGTGGGTTTTCTCTCAGCAGTAACTGCAAACTGAATGTCAACATTCATAAATGTGTTAGGCCTGCTCGCCAGATCTCCAAAAATACAGCATTCCCAGAAGCAGCATAAAAAGAAGCTACCAGGCAGCATTTGCGTTCATGAATGATCATGAATGAAGTTAAGCACCTCAGGAAAAGTTACCTGATCTACAGGCAATGCAGAAACAAGCCTGTCTCCTCACAGCGTGGTTTGCACCTGTGCTTTTGGCAAGGTCTCCCTTTGATGTTGGGGAAATGGAGCCATGGCTTTTTCGTTTGTTGCTTACTATTGCTGGAAATCTTTAAGAGATTATTGAAGCCTTCAAGGGTTCCTTAAGAGTCAGATGGATGTAACTAAATCTGTGCTGTAACACCTCTGTCGTACTCAAGTGCATTGTGACTTGTATGCTTTGTGGTTGATGGGCGTCACTGTGACTGGTCTGGCAGAGGCTGCCCAGTACAGGCAAACTGGCAGAAAGCCCTCTGGTCAGGTTGGTCTACCTGCAGCTGAGCTAGTAATGGTTTGCTATGTCTGAAATAAGAAACAGTCTTTGAGGAAAAGTTCTGGCCCATACATTGTCTTCGTGCCTCATGGAATTGCTGAGGCCAGACAGGGATCTCACAAAACAGATGATGACCTCTTGTACTTGCTGAGTGGTAGGACAGATCATAGAATGGTCTGAGTTGGAAGGGACCCCACGAATCAGAGTTCCAACCCCACTGCCACAGGCAGGGCTGCCAACCTCCAGGCCTGGATCTACACAAGGTTGCCCAGGGCCCCATCCAACCTGGCCTTGAACACCTCCAGGGACGGGGGCATCCACCACCTCTCTGGGCGACCTGTTCCTGTACCTTACCACTCTCTTTGTAAAAAACTTCCCCCTAATATCTAATTTAAACCTTCCCTCCTTTAGTTTCAATCCATTCCCCTTTGTCCTGACATTATGTGTACGTTGCCCGTGCTTTTCTGTAGAGGTGCATGTGGGGCATACTTGTGATGTGTCTGTACCAAGCACTGACCTAGTGGCCCCTAGGCGTGCTCCGAGCCTGCTGGTGTTGTTAACCAGTAAAGCAAAGCATCCCCTCAGACCCAGATGTGGCATGGCTGCATTTGCAAGGCTTGCTCTTGGACTTGGCCTCACTTTGTTAAGCACTTGCATGGGGCATAGGGGTCCTTGATCCAGGCCTCTGTCCTGGACCTGGGAGAGGTAAGATTTAGACAAACGTACCCAACATTGCTGGAAGAAGTCCCTGGTTTCTGGTCTGTTAGGTAAGAGACCAGGAGAGACTTGGCTTCGTCTGGCTAGTCCCCCTCATATTTTCAGTGTCAAGTACTTGGAGGGAAAAAGAAAAATCACATTTGGCAGTCAGCCAGGAATGGGAAATCTCTTCTTATCTCTGTAAGACCATAGGACCACAGACAGACATGCTGGCTGAGAGCAGCCGCTGGATGTCAGATCTCCACTGAGACTTCACCAGCAAAATCTTAAGCTTTATGTTATGGTATAAGAAGGTAGTATTGTACTTGTGCTTCATGACTAGTTTTCTGTCTGACAATAAGATACCTCCGAGTATGCGTCCCCTCTGCTTGCCACATCCTGTCCTGTTTCCACTGGCTTCACAATTTTTCTGGTTGGCTACAGTCAGATCCTCTTTTTTATGCAGCTCCTTAGCATATCTGGATTTGTCACATGGCAATGCCAAGCTGCTCTTTGCACATGGTGGCTACAGCAAATGAATCACAGAAATTCAGGGAGAGAGCCAAAAATAATCACTTGCTCACAGAGGGATCTGCTTCTCAAAGCAAGAACACACTCTGGAGTAGCATGATGCCCTTTGGAGTGTCTTCTTTATTTTTAACCTTACTTTTACGGTTAAAATGTTTCAATTAAAGAAAAATAAACAAAAGTGGCCAGCATTACCCTCGCAGACGTGACCAAAGGGATTTAACCAACAAAGGAAGCAGGGCTGAGAGATTATCTTAAACTTCTTCCCTGTTAAAACAATTCATTTCATATATTGCCACAATGCAGCAACTTTATCTGAACTTCCAACCTATATAAACATGCCTCTAAAATAAATGCTGTGAATTAATATTTGAAAAATATACCCTCCCAGAAGCATTGGGTAACATTTTTGAGTGGTTATAGAACTTGCTTTGAAACAAAAAACATTGCATTATTGGATGAAATAGAACTTAGGTGGAACTTAGTGTGTAAACCAGCTGTAACTAACCTTAGTGACAAGTATTCAGTGTTCTATTGAGATCTCTTGCATAAAACTGAAGTTTGGATCTAACAGTTGTTCTGGGGCAAAACCTCAATTGAAATCATTTGAGAAAGCCTGTACAAATAAGATGGATGAGAAGGACTATAATTTGTTATCTACAGAATACTGAAGTGAATTATAAAATCTCCCATTAAGGGATATCCCTTCTTGATAATCAGTCCTGTTCTTTTGAAGGTGTTTCCAGAGGCTGATGGAAAAAAGATGAATTAAGAGACAAAGTGCCTGTTTCATGCACCCGCTCCAAGGAGTGACAAAAATTGGTCCTGTCATTCATCAAGGACAACATTGTTTTGCTGCTGCTGAGGTTGTCTGGAGGAGTCTCTGTTGGAGACTGAGGAAGAAGTTATAGAAAAGGAAGTTTTATCTATTTATGACCCAAAAATGAATGAAGAAAAATAAGGTTGTGTACATAACGGTTGTATTGCTTTAGCTTTTGAAGCTCTTACAGTTGGATCCTGTTTTGATTCCTATTAATATAAAGCAAGAGCATGGGTATACCTGCTGTGTTAACCTGAGAAAACGCTTCTGGGAAAGGAGTATGTATGACAGAAAATTTAAGGTTTGGGATTGCAGGAAGGACTAACAGGCTCCGTGGCTTTTGCTCTCCATCTCACGACTTGTTCCCTCCCTTCAAATCTGTTGCAGCACACTAAAGGCAGATTTGGGTGCAGGTGTGTGTGTGTGTGTGGTGTTATGGATTGTTGCCTCAAGGTCTGTAGTCCAACTTCTCTCACTGTAAATGGCTATCAACAAATCAAAGTGGGTGAGAAACACTTCAGTGTGTTTCAAGTTGGGAATAAGGGGCACACCTTTGCCTCTTCCCCTACTGCCACTCAGGTATCTGCAGGAGGGCTGTGCTTCTGAATACTGAGGGATTCTGTGTGCCCACTCCTGACACTCCATCAGGCAAGTAGTGGCTGGGCAGTAGAGTAAAAGCCACTGCTTTTGAAAGACCTTCATGAGGTCCCACACAGAAGGCTCGAAATGGCAAGGAAAACATTCAGCGTGTGAAAACCACCCACCTATGGGGACACACGGGTGCAGGCAGAAGGATGAGCAGGCTTGGCTAAACCCTGCACTGACAGTGAGCTTGGCTTATTTTGAAACATGGGCTGGGTCAGAGGGGGGACCTTGTGCCTCCCACCCTGCTCCCCCTTCTCTTCCTGTGTGTTCCTTTTTTCTCCCCTGGGGGGAATTTTAGTTTTTTCTTCCCTGGCAACAGCTCCTTGATGGTTTTAGTTTGCCAACAGCAGCAGGCAGCAAATGTTTTGCACACCTTGAAACAATTTCTTTCACAGGCCACGCTGTGGAACGAATTTGAGCAGCTGAGGTGCTGTCGTGTGGAGGAGCTGGGTTTCTGCATGCTGCTGGGATGCAAATCTGCCTAAATCCCATTGACCCTCAGCAGGAAGACAGATAAATGTATGTTTAGGATTTGGGGGAAGGCAATGAAAAGTATAGGAGAGAACGAAGTCCTAAGGAGTGGGGATTCGGTGGTGAATTCTGAACTCATGTGTTGTTCTAATTTAAAAAAAAATCACTTAAAAGAATGAAGTAAAACTTCGGTTGGTTGGGTTGTGTTTTTTTTAATTCCACTCATTTTGGACATATCCAGGTTTAGGAAGGATAATTTGTACCCCAGGAATGCCAGGAATCCAGAGGACTGAATAAATCCCCAGAGACAATTAGAGGAGACCGGAGGGCTGCTCTGGATTCCTAGCCCTCACCCAAAGGATATTGTAGCTGTTGAGTGCAGTCAGGACCAACCGTGGGACACAAATTTTCCTGTGCAGTGAAGTTTGCATTTGGACCCAGAAACAAGAAGGATGGAAACTAAAAAATAAGCTGAAATAAATCATGTTTTGTTGCCTGTGTTATTACACAGAGCTTTGGCATACAGTCACTATTGATGAGAGAAGTGGAAGAGGCTACCAGCACGATGGAAAAAGATCCTACAAATAGCAAGTAGGACAACCTAGAGGACAAAAGGAATTGAAACGTGAAGATTCAAATCTAGAACGCTTGAATATAAGCTATGGAGAAAAAGGCGTTTGTTTTGAACAGCCATGTAAATGCCTTACAGTATTTAAGGGCTAAAAAGTGCTGTCACGATGCTCGTCTCAAGTCCCTGTGGAAGCAAACACTGTGTTTACACAGCACTGCAGCTTTGCCTTGCAGATGCATTGAAACAGTGTTAGCACCATGCGATTACAGAGCTGCCTTTGCTGTGTCCCTGTCATAACCCATCTCCTAACCATCTGCCCGCCAGCATTCCCCCCTCAGGAAGATGACAGTGGCTTGCTTACACTGGCACTTACCTGGAGAAGTTCATTCTAATTTTCTGCTTATCTGCCAGAGGAGTGTGATCAGACACGCGATTTGAAAGGTGTATTGGGGTTTCTAAGCCTCATGAAACAAGGCAGAGGTTAACCCAGGCAACCGTCAGGCTGCAGTTGAAAATTGGCCTGCCTTCAGAGGATAAAAGAGCAGTGGGAGGGTCTCTTCAGGCAAACACAGCTAGCTAGTGAATTGCTAAAAGACCTTGATCTTCAAGACACAGAAAGAAGGAGCTTTCTAAACTTGGAGAAGGTTGGTAAGCTGGAGGTTGACGGTGAAATGTTGGTGCCCCCCACATAGAGGGGATGGGGACTGTGTTTCGTGGATGCGTTCCAGTTGCAGGAGAGCTTTGTTATAAGGGGATGCTCTCGGGTCAGGGGAAGACAGCGGGATTCCTGCAAACCAGATAGGTAAGTCAGCTCCTCAGAGCTGTATTTCAAATGCAACCTGGACCAGTTCATTATTCCAGGGTGGAACCAGGAATTTCCATGGCTTTGATCAAAATCATACAAAAGTAATGGTTGGGGAGATGGTTCGCTTTGAAGTTTTGAATTTGAATTTTGAGAGAGTCCAAAATGGAATCTGGAATAGGCTGGAATTGGTTTCAATAAAAGGATTTTGGGAAAAAAAAAAAAGAAATACCCCCGCCCAAACTATGAAATCTCATGGAGAGGAAGCTATTCTAAAAATATTGTTTCAAAGTTGATGGAAAATGTACATCGCATTTCAATTAATTTTCCTGATGACACGATGGAAAGAGTCTAGAAATGAAAAACTGTGGGTTTTTTTTACTGAAGAGGCAATTGGCTTTCACACGGTGTGCTTTCTCTGATTTCAGCAGAAAGTATACAATGCAGAGTCCCCTGTGTATCTGATAACTCAGTGGAGTGAGAAGTGAGGTTAATACTTTTCTCCCTATTTTCCAAGTTGCAAACACCTAGAAAGAGAAATAAGCTCCCACTTATCCCCTGAATCTTCCTTTAGAAAAATCTTTCAACCTTCCAGACGTTTTTATCTTCTGTAAAAGTTCTTATGACGAAAAGATCTAACTTGATATCCATCTCTAGTGCAAGGGAAACATGAAATCAGTTCATACAGTCGCTGGTGGTCAGGGACTGCTGACCTCAGCCTGGCTCTGTTCCTGTAGCTGTGGTTATTGAAGAGGCAGGAGAAGTATTTTAATGGAACTCCAGATGTGGCTTGTGCCGGTGTGTGTATGTCCACGCAAGCATATGTATTCTATACTATATATATATATGTAAGTATGTATGTGTATATGTATAAAGTATATGGATTTGTGCTTTCCAGATTACTAGGAACTCTTGTATCGAGCCAGTGACATTCGATTGTGTCCTATGAGAAGAATAATTTACACACAGCTGCAGAAGAGGGTCACTGTTTAAATTGTAAAATTTTCTGTTTCACGCCACTTTCATCTTGATGGACATTAATGTAACTTTCTTTTGCCTAGCTGAAGTTAAACTGCTTGTCTTGTAGTCTCATTCCAAATAGAGAAACGACTGTCATTGTCTCAACCCTAAAAGGAACAGTATGTGATGAAACAGAATATCCCTGAACTTATGTTTGATTTTGCTGACAAATGCCTCTTGAGTGATTGGATTCTTTTCCAGCCCTCTATTTTTATGAGGGTTTTTTTAAAATGCTGATCTTTCCACAAACTGGTGACACAATGTCATCTCAAGATTGGAATTGGTCAGAACATGTTTGATGAAATATATTTTAACAGAAACATGCTGCTTCTTGGCCACCAAAACATTTTGCATGGGGAGTTTTCTGTATCCTAGGATGGTTATGTCTGACCTGAAAGTCTGATTGAAAACTTGATCTCTCTAACTCAGAAATAAATGTTTCAACACAATTCCATACCCTTCCACTTGAAAAGTTTTTGTTTTCATTTCAAGACTGTATGAAAAAATATGAAAACCTGCACAGTTTTGGAACAGAGTTATTCCAGTGTCACCCAGCCAGATCAAGACCTTCTCTCCCACAAATGACTGTGCCAGATTTCCAGAAAAGGGTGTAGGGCTACAGCCATAGTTTTCTGCCTCAGAAGTCACCTGTCACTTTCATTATAGCCTGAGCTTCAAGGCACTATTTCTTTTCCATGGAGGTGGTTTACAAGTTGTCGGAGCAGACCGCAAGGATGTGCGTAACCCAAGCTGTGACTTGGCTTGTGGCTCTGGGATGCTCTTGCAGCTGTCCTTGCTGGTTTTGGCAGTGTGACTACTGTGGTCAGGCTTTTTTTTAAACAAACAAACAAACAAACAAACAAAATCAACCAATGTAGTTTATGAATGTTTGACTTCAAATTCCTGCACAAGGGTGACTTAATTGAAGCACACACATAGTTGACCAGGGTAGACTGTGCCAAACAAAGTCTCTGTGCCTGTTTCATACGGAACTTGTGGAGGCAAGATAGGTCATTAAGTCTGTGATTTCTAGAAATGTCCCTGATGTGGAGTTAAACTTTATTTTTTTGTTTTGAACTCCTTTTTCGTTAGATGAGTGTAATATTAATTGTACAGCCTGAATTTTAATGGCCTTTTTCGTGATCACATTTTCAACCTTGGGGGCTGTGGTTGGAGGTTAGATAGATAAGCAAAAAGCCGGATCAACCCATGGATTAGACTTTGGTTCTTGCAGTATATGCTGAACTTTATTGGTCATGTTTCCACTCATGGAACTCTTAGACCATTTCCCAATACACCTTGAACTTACAGGAAAACCTGAAATATCTTATCTGAAATGTTTTTTCTTTGGACTCCCTGAAAGTCCTAGACTTGATCTGGAGAAAAATACTTCCTAATTTTAGTTTTCCTCCAAATTAAAGCATTCTTTGGAACTGTGAATAGTTTTGAAAAGTGGCTGTCCTTCCTGTTCATCAAGTATTGGCAGCAAATACTGTGTTCTTTGAAAAGTGTGAGGAAAAGCAGTAGGCACTTCTATCAAACCTTTCTTCCATGGAGGACCTGGCATTGCCATTCTCAGAAACACATAAGGAGAATTCTCCAAGAACTCATAACCAGTCAACCATATCAGGAATCAAATGTCTAAATACTGATGAAGGAGGTGGCTCTTGGAGAATGAAGCATCAGCATCTGGGGGACAGGTGTGCTAATGATCCCTCAGAACACTTCTGAAAATGGGACCTGTGGTGTGGTAGGAAAATGGACTGCAGATCTTTGGGTGGTTCCTTCTGTAGACCATTGGAAGATGCATCCTAGGGGATGGTCTGTGCTAATGGTTTCACAGAGATGGCTGTAAAATTGAGTCTGGCAGGTTGTATGAGCTTTACCTAGTTTAAACCACCTGAGACACATGCTCCACAGCTGGTGGGCAGAAACCAGTGAGGAGCTTATAGGGGATGTCACCAAGATGGTTGCGGTCTATTAAGGGGAAAATATCCAACTTCACTTTTTCAAAGTAGGAATTTGTCATTGTGTTTAGCTGTTACGGTGGGTGGTCTCTGTACTACTGTTACGCTGTAGCTGTCAGGGAGGTGTTCCCATCCCCCATAAATTTGCTGTATTTACTTACCCTTTCTGCAACACAGCTATTAACTTTACAGTTGTAATTATAACTAATAATTCAGTAATCCTGATAATATATTGCAACAAATTGACCAATGATTACATAGAAAACTATTGTGTCAGTCACTGAGGACTGCCTTGTATCAGACAGCTCTAATTAGGGATGACTAATACCTTATCCAGTCTCCAGGGTGCAGAGGATGTTGAGTGCTAAATGCTAACATTTCTATTAATTTACATGATGTTAGGGGATGGCAGTTTGCTAATTGTTCAAGTGAAGGAATCTCCATTTGCAAAAGGGGCTGGTTTGTGGCACACGGGGGAAGCAGCATTTCAGCTGCTGTTAGCTTTGGCTGAAATCAGCAACCCCCTGAATTGCAAAAATCAGTTCTGTAAAGGAGGAGAGGAAGTGCCTGCAGAAGTGCCTGGCTCCTCTATAGGGACTAACTTGAAATCTTTTCTTCCTGTGGCCAAGAAAGCCAATGGCATCCTGGCCTGTGTCAGAAACAGTGTGGCCAGCAGGTCCAGGGCAGTGATTGTGCCCCTGTACTCGGTATTGGTGAGGCTGCACTTCAAGTGCTGTGTCCAGTTTTGCACCCCCTGCTACAGGAAAGACATTGAGGTCCTGGAGTGTGTCCAGAGAAGGGCAACCAGCCTGGTGAAAGGGCTGGAGAGCAAACCTTACAAGGAGTGGCTGAGAGAGCTGGGGTTGTTTAGCCTGGAGAAGAGGAGGCTGAGAGAAGACCTTATCACCACCTACAACTACCTGAAAGGAGGTTGTAGAGAGGTGGGAGTTGATCTCTTGTCCCAAATGACAGGTGATAGGATGAGGGGGAATGGGATCAAGCTGCACCAGGGCAGGTTCAGATTAGATATTAGGAAAAAATTCTTCACCTAAAGGGTTATTGGGCATTGAACAGGCTGCCCAGGGAGGTGGTTGAGTCACTGACCCTGGATGTATGGTTAGGTGAGGTGCTCAGGGATATGGTTTAGTAGCGGACAGGTATGGTTGGACTTGATGATAGCAGAGGTCTTTTCCAACCTTATGATTCTATGTTTGTAGTAGTCAGTCACCCAAAGAAGAACTGTCTAAATGGAAACTGTTCCTCTCCACCCCAGCTTCCCCAAGAATGATGTTTCTATTTTAATGAAATTTGTGACAAGCGCTACATACATTAGTGAGATGTGACATGAGAAGCACTTGGGATTGATTGGATATTTGAAGAGATCTGTAAAGTACAAATTAGGAAAAGACAGTCCATATATCCTGTGCACAACATACACATGTGGGAATTTCAAAGTATGTCTTTAGCTTTAGGAAATTGGCAGTTGCCCACAAGCAGAAATCACAGTTTGTGACAGATGCTATAGCAAAGATCAGCAGATACCTGCCTGTTCCGCGGAGGGCTGCCATTCAAGCTATCATGGTGCTTTCTTCCACATCACCCCTAAAACAGGCTCCAGCATCATCCTTTTCTTCACTTGAAATTGCTTTTCCAGCCCCCCTGTAGTGGCTTCAGGGCAGTGGAAGAAATGCATTCAATTACAGACACAGCCACGACAAGTGAAAGTGGGTTCAGCTAGGTGCCTTCTCACATGCCGTTCTTACCTTGCTTGCTTTCTAAGCTCTAGGACAGGAGCCTGGTTTAAACCTAAGTTAGCCTAACACCCTGATTCTAAACACGGGCCTGTAGGCAGCAGTATAACATAAGTGTTAATCCAATAACTCTGGCTGCAGACCTTAGCTGAACCCTAGAGCAGCAGTTACTCTGCAGTGCAAATATAGTCATTCAAGGGTGATCCTTTGCTTGGATGAAATGCTTCCCTTCAAAACTAATGATAGTGTTTAAATTAATTAAGTTATAACTGAAGCTTTTCTATGATGCTATCTTACAATAATAACCTAGTGCTGGTACCCACAGCCTAATCAAAACCAGGCTTTGTGGTTTTAGGTGATACACAAACACTTTTGTAGACCTGAGGTAAAAAAAAGTGGAGCATTTCTAGGGGAATTAAGAACCTCAAACTCACCTTTTAAAGTAATTTTCCTACTTAGGACCAGCTTTTTCAAAGCTCATTTCAACAGCAGCAAAGGGTAAGTGATAAAAAGAGACCTGCAAATTATAGGTATGGATTTCGGTAAGCCTGAGGTACCCGGGCATGCATCTGCAGCTATTCGCACCTATGTGCTCTTACAAACCCGAGCTTAGATACCTCCCTCGCTTTTGAAAACGGGAATTACCACCACAAAGCCTAAGCACGAAGAGGGAAACTCGAGCCAGAATACCTTCAGAAAACACTTTTCAAAGGAATATTGTTACCACAGGTTGCAAATAAGCTGCCTGGGAGAGTATATTGTCTGAGGCTGGTTACAGAAGTAACCTGAAATATCCGAACAGGCATCTGTCTGTCTGCTTACCTGGCACGTCGCTTAGAAAACTGGTGTGCTAAGCACAGCACGCTTGGTAGTTAGGCTAAGAAGTCACTGCTGAAATTTGTCTTTAGCGTGGCCCTGAAGCACCTGTGCTGTACCTGGGAAAGGAATGCACAAAGGAGCAGAACTCTTAAAAGCAAATACTTACAACAAACCAGAGCTTTTTATGTTAAAAGCAATGGTATGTCTTGTGTAGCACGCCTTCAACATGTTAGAAGCTTTTCCGTCTGAAGCAGCCCTGTGAAGTGAACAGGCGGCAGAAGGAAAGCTCCTGAAAGGCTCAGGCTCGCTTTGAGCTTTCACTTGTAGAAATGTTTTTTGGCTGGTGTCTTGTATAAATTAATTTAGTGTCGCTTGCACTGAAAGGACATGTTCGCTCTTGATCTTACTGCTCACAGGCACTCTTCTTTGTACACCAAAGAGACAAGAAAGCATCCATCAAATAACAGCATTTAAAAGAAGGAAGCAGAAGGGTCCTTCTCCTTCCTGCCCCCACTGCTCAGCCACAGGAGCTTCTGGAAGAGCTTCTCTTGCTGCCTCCCTCAGCTTCGAGCCCTGTCCTTTGGTTCAGACCTTGCCTAGCACCACTTTGTGAGAGAGGTGCACGGGGCTGAGATGAGGTTTAGTTAAGCTGGTGGAATCAGGAAGAGGGCTTGAGCATGGTTACGGTGCAGGATACACTTGAGGGATTTTTTACAGCGTCTGAACCAAGCTTGAGTTAATCCTGAAGCTAATTTGAGATCAAAAGCACAGAGACTGTTTGAAATCTTATCTGAATCAGACTGCCAGATCGTTTAAAGCAAACATTAAGTAAGATCGCTTCAATTACTCCAATCAACCAATCTTGGTAACTGAGATTGGGCTATTCAGATCAGGGGCTGATCTGCTACTATTAGATTAGGGTAGAAAAATGGGGTAAATTAACTGGCATGATTTCTTAATGCTGTGGCTAGGCATCTGGAAAGCTAGCTCCTCCATCTCTGGACTGCACTGTGGAACAGCTACAACCTAGTCTCACAAGTCCAGGGCTATTAACTCCAGCATCCAAAGGGTTCAGATTCGGGCTTTGATTTTGACCCACCATAAATTTGCGCACAAAAAAATTTTCACTTTTCCAGGGACATTACCTTTTCAAATAGAGTTGTACCATTACTTTAAAAAAAAACAACAACTTGTACTCTTTGTGGCAGCTGAGAGGTCATAGGAGATGATCACTGCAATATGAGATAGTTATTAAAAATATTTTAACTGAACTGAACTCATTGCACCTTACCTGTGTGACCTGTCCTAGGGAACCTGTGTTGACAAGGGGCCTGGACTAGATGATCTCTGGAGGTCCCTTCCAACCCCTAAGATTCTATGATTCTGTGATTCTATCATACACTTGGGTGCTGGCTGAAATCCTGACTACAGTTGGAGTTAGGAGGTAGGTAATTCTGATATCAGTTTATATGTACAGACTTTTGTGGAGATTTTTCCTAGAATAACATTTTCCCCCCCCTTTTCATGACTAGTTTTGGCTTGCAGTTCCCATGGTTTAGAGTTCAGGTTGGGCAACTTAGGACTGGAAATTGAGCCAAGTTTCTGGTCTCCACTTTCTGGTGACAGCCTCAAGCCTGGGTACGTCCTCACCTCTCTTCCCAGACTTTAAAACACCTGTCAAAGGGTTTGTCTGTCTTAAAAAATGAGTTGAAGCCTTTGACTGACTACAGTGGTGAAAAGGATTTTTTTACTTTTCCCCCTGTACCTGTACCTCTTATGCCAGTCTTTCCTTTTGGTAATTTCCTCATTTTCTTGGAGTAAGAAGAAAGAATAGAGTAGGTTAACAAAAAAATAGGAGTTTCTTTTCAGGGAAAAAAAAACAAAATTGCTTGTTCTGAACTACAGATTTTCAGCTCTCAAAAATACAAACTTGTGGTTCAAACTGGAGCCAGGCATAGATATCTTCTTTGTCCTTGCTGGTTTTGCCCTTGCAGAGAGAACTGTATACATTTTTACAGAGAATGTGGGTCCAGCTCCAAGCGTTTCTTTGTGCAGCTCTGTGATGGTACCTCAGTCCTTTCTGCAGAGCCTGCATTTGCTGGAGGCCTGATCGTGCTGATGGGTTTATAACATACCCAAATGGAGGCTTCATTTTCACTCCCAACCTCAGGCAGGGTCTGAGTGCAGATAAAAAGCTGAGGCCACAACCCACCAAGTCCCCTCGCTTGTTAAAGAGGCTGGAGGAATCAGTAACATATGCACGTTATAGCATAGAAGTAATAGTGCAGTTTTACTATGGCTCTCAATTATAGCCTTGACATTGATTTCTTTACCTTCTGTGTATTGAATATACATAACACTCAGTGTGGTGCAGCCCTGCAAGCCAAGCTGTGGTGCAAGCCAAGTGATGCACGTTAGGTCCCAGTACAGCAAATAAGCCTCAGCATAAAGCTGCCACATTTACTTTGGTAAGCTCCTATGGCTTAACTATGCTTGCCCCTCTTTCCATATATATTTCACAAGTTCACAAGCCATAGCTGTTAATAATACCAGAAAATTATTTTTGGTGGGTTGTTGTTTTTTTTTTTAAAGGCAGATTCTTTTGTAAATATAAGCAACATCTGGTTGTGATTGGGGAGGAGATTGGTATTGGAAGTAATTCTGAGAGGTTTATGATGCTTCTCCTAAAACTGTCTACAAAATCCCCTCCCTCTCCTGCCCCAAGGCCTTTAAAAAAAATAAATTAAAAATCTTTCTTTTTCCCTTTGATATCCTGACACCTTCTCTAAGGAAAGCTCTAGTAGGGAACAGTGCTTAAGATCCAAGGGAAAAGTTCTTATCTATTGCCTCAAGCTACAGCTTTTACCTGCTTAACACCTGTAGTTTGATTGATAACAATTTACAAGATGTGATAAAGACACTTAATGCCATTAGCTATATTCGCACACCAGCAAGCTTTGCTCAGAATTCAGTCATTACCAGTAGCAGTTTCTGTCTTCTGCTGGAAGCCAGTTTATTGGGGTGTGCAAACTTCACTTTGGACACACAGTCCCAGTATGAATATGACTGAGGCAGCCCCTCCAGTCGCTTTATGTTATGCAGTAGCTGCGTACAGGCACGTCATTGTGACAATGCAAGATAGCAGTAAAGAGATTTGATGCACAAACTCAGCATGGGGGGGCAGAGGAGGGTAAGAAGTCAGTTTTATTTCTTTCTGTGGGAGTCTTCTCAGGTGCAAGGCAGAGCCTGGTGAGATCCTCCACAGTTTTGCATGCATTTGGGGTATGACAGGCATTCTGCTCATACAGTCCCATACTTCGTTCTGCAGTTTTCTTGGTTCATATCCTCGCATTTTCAGGGCTGAAGGAATGCCACAGTGATGCATGGAGCCTGGTTTTTCCCTCATCCAGCTTCTTGTGTGGTTGCTGCTTGTTTTCACAAAGCAAGTGTGTGCTGTTCTGTAGTGGTGTAAATGAGTTTCTCCAGGTGCCAGGTAAAACATCAGAGAATCAAACCAATTAAAAAAAAAACCAACAACCAAACCCACAACAACAGAAACCACAAAAAATTAAAAAAAAGAAAAGAAAGAAAATGAGAAACCACCATCATCTTAATGTCCCTTGGGGTTGTACAGCCGTACCAGTGGGAAAAGGAAATTTCAGCCTGGTGGGTCAGGGAGAGAGGAATAGGCCAAACCTGTAAGACATCCAGAAGTTAGAGGCTTTCACTGGGACTGCTGGTTTTTAAGGAAAGTCCTGTCAGATGAATCTCGACAGCAGTTTACACCTACCATGCTACAGAGCAAATCAGGGAAGTATCAGGTCCAAGTCTTCTGTCTCTACTTTGCTGTGTCTCTACTGCCAGGCTTGATCTCCCTCCGAGGCAGCACTACTGTCTGTGCCTCTCTAGTGTCCAATCCCACCCTCCGAAAAGTCCTTGCAACTGCAGTGCCTGTCTGCAGAAGGCCATCCCGCTCTGATCAGCCCCTGGGGTAAAGTTATTAAAAAACAAGCGTTGCCACTCGTTCCAGGTGAAATGGCAGGTGCCGGCTCTGCCTGGGGAAGCAGGAAGAGGTTCCCATCAATCCTTTGCATCCCAGCTTCTCCAGTAGGACACAAAAAGCTCTTCCTGACCACTGTTTCTGCAGGGAAGTGTGTTTCAATTTTTTTTTTTGAGTGTGTAATATTTTTAAATATTAACATCAATGATCTTTGACAATGAAAGAAAGTGATGCCTTAAATACCTGTTCAAAAAGCAACTTTGCTATGATCTCCTCAGCAGGACAGTTGTGCTTTTTATTTCTCCACTTCCATTGCAGAGAGTTGCTAATTACAGATGTCATGTAGACCCACACAGGAAGGAAAGAATTTCACAAAATATCCTGTTTCCCATCCGTCGGATGGGAATGGAGTGGGGGGAGAGACAATGAATCAAAGGATGAGTGCAAGAATATAAAGTTAAAACTGCAATAGTGACAATAAGGGTTTGTTCTTTTCCACAGGAGCCTGTCCCAAGAAGAGATTCCTGGTGGGATGCTTCCTGTTCACATTGCCGTCTTTCTCATGAGAATCCACTCTCAAGACCCCATGCCTCCTTGTGGACTCTGACAGATGGTGGCATCCAACTGGACCCTGACCGAGCGAAGTAAGGAAGAGTCAACAACATGAGATGGTATTGGTGGTGCTGGAGTGTGAGGCATAATTCACAGCCAACACTCATGTTACATGAACTGCACCAAGAATTAAAAAATACTATGTGATTTCTCCAGGCCACTCCAGAGAAAAAGAATGCAATAAGTCTCAGGAATGCAAAGACAATTCAAGAGCTTTATTCCAGTTTGGTTAATGCATATTAAATTATACCTATGGAGTCCTGGACCTATGACAAGGTTTCTTGAGAAGTGTTAAGCAGATCTGATGCTTATCAAGAATGCTTAGGAATAATCTAGAGGTATTTAGTACTCTTGGTACAGTTGCCCTTGGAATAGTTGTACTGCCAGTGGTGCTTTTGGTCTAAACTCTTACTCCGATCCATCTCGAGTGAGGAACCCTCTATGAGAGGGTTTGAGAAAGCAGTATCTGCTAAGTAGATGTTGTAAGGGTGCTACTGCTCAGCTGTGCAGTGGCACACTGCACTGTGTACTGGTGCTCTGCCTGTCTTATAGAGAAACTGGAACATTTGGAACCTGAGATCCACTGAATCCTGCCACTAGTAAAACACATGCTTTGATCTTGGAAACCTCTGCTTCTAACTCTTGTAAGTGCCAAAAGAAACCTATTCAGACAACACTTGACCTTATGGAAAATATCCAAGATTATATTTTTAAACTGTTAGCTAGACTTTGATAAGAGGAAGGCAAAGAATCTCTTCCTCTAGCTATTGTCTCACCAGTGAAACAAACTTCTTAACCAGGTGTCCAATTGCGAGTTTCAGAAGTTGGGTAGACACCTAGAAAGGGGAGACAAGCGATTACAGAAAGGCTTGGCAAGACATTTTCTACATGGAGGCAGGTTGGAGCATAAAATGATTACAGAAAGTATGTGAGGCAGAAGTAAGAGGGAAAAATGGATAGGTCTGATATTGTTAATACTTTTAAATACAAAAAGATACCTTCAGAATCTAAGATGGATTTCCCTACTCGATAGGACTCAATTGCCAGCTAGAGAAACGATCTATAAACCCTGAGAAAAAAGTAATTAATCATATTTTTTTCCCCCTAAATAAAATGACAACTTCTTGGAAGTACCTTTTATTCCTGATAAGTTGGCAGAAACTTTATGAGGAATTGAGAGAATGGCGATGCTGTCCTCCAGAGTGAGGAGCCTGGTACTGTCCAGCAATGGTGATGCCTGCCTGGCAGAGTGCAGCCACTGAAGCCTGTTAGTGCCTCAGGAATAAATGCAAAGCCAGATCCCTGTCTGGGCAGGGAGCACGAGGCCGTGCTGCTCCAGAGAAAAGCCTAGACACAGCCTCGGAATGTTTCTTGTGAAATTAAATGTATGTTTGAATTCCTGCTTCTGTTAAACTGATACTCTATTCCTCCACATTTCAGTAAAGTTTTTATGTGTTACTAATCCTAGTTGATCCCATTATTGTATAATAAATGCAGATGGTGGAAACTTGCCAGAGGCCGGATTTCCAAAAACCCCATCACATGCAGGGGTTTCCGGTTTTGTCCCTAATGGCACTGGCCAGAAAGCTGTGGCCTTCGCAGGAGCAAAGACTCAGCCGTGAGCTTTTACAACAGCAGGTGTGCCTGTGCTGGTTTTTAGACGTCTGGTGGTCTGTTTGGAAGGAACTGGTGAAGGTAAGAGAATACAAGTATTCCCTGGAATATAAAAATGAAAACACCTAAATGCAACGTAGAGCATAAATTCTTACAATTTTCTGTCTATCTGAGGAGATTCGATACACTCACTGCACAGTGGCAGCAGCACAGGTGAAAATACAAGCTGGTTAAAATACATTCAGATGCTCTACTACATCTTAAAAGAATAATCACAGGAAAACTGACAGTTTAGCTGGAAATGGATGGAGTTAACTCAGAAAAGAAGTTTCTTCTTCCAGAATTACTCTCCTGCATCTCTCATTCAGGAATAGTGGCAGAACAGCTGCTCTATGATAACGCCCCATGGAGATAACCCCCTCAGTGGATAAATGAATATTTTCTTTCAATTTTCATGTCATTGCCTAAAATAAGAGGGAATATCACACAGTTCCTTATCATATCCATGAGTCACCAGTCAAGATCACAAAATGCAAGAGAAGATGCCTGTGGGTTGTGAGAGCATGCGATACTGAAGAGAAGTCCTAGAGGCTCTGTGCTATGGGATCATGGTGATGAGTCACACTTTTGCTCCTGTATTTCAGTATTTTCAGTTCCACATCCTACTCAGCAAACATGGTTTAATTTGTGGGTTTTTTTTCTTTTCCTATTGACCAATTGTTACTTTTAACCTGAAATCACTGTTTATATCGTTCAGTAGTTTATCACCAAGAACACCTGTGTGGGAACTGAAGGCGATAAGGAAATTTTCAATACTTCACTGTTTTCTATTAGCAAGGTGTGAGCACATGTAGCAGTCGCTATCTGTCTCCTATTTAAGTAAGATAAGGGAATTATAAAACAGGGTGGGTTCTACCTATGGTCAATATGTGAAATCCCACCTGAAGAGATAAACACTAGGAAACTGTAAATTAAATGTAAAAACAATGTATCAAAAATGTTCACTCAGGGATTTTATCATGCATTTGTGTTCCAAAGCAAATATTGCTTTATCTTCTTTTTTTTCTGTAACACTTGTTAATGGCCATGCAGCAGTGAGGTATTCACCTACAACATCCTTCTTGGGAATTGTGTTTGGACAGCTTCTGGTTTTTATACTGGATTAGTGCTTGCAATGATGTATGGTTGAATTCAAATATAGGGAGAATCCTAAATCTAATAGAGTGGGTTTGGCCAAAAAAGTCCCGAGGGACCAGGCTGAGATAATGTGAAGGGTCATCTTTGTAACTTTACTGCAAATAGAGTAGAAAGGGGACTGGCCCTTTGAAAATACTCTTGTCTGAAAACATCCTGCACTGACAATGATACTGCCAAGTGAAAGGATGGGCTTTGTGAAGTGCACTGGCCTGGGAGCAGGATGCCTGTCATGAATTTTCACAGTTTTTCCTTTCCCTCACAGATAAAAAGTGCCTAAAAAGTGCTGGATTCAGTGGTCTCAAATCTTTTATGAATCTGTGTGCTGCCACCTTCTTTTTGAGTTGCCTGATAAAATACAAATGCTGCTATTATGATCTATGTGTCTCATTTTTTTCAAACTGGAGGCTTCTCAACTGCTCTTGCCCTGTGCATATTACTGCAATAATGTAAGATTGATCTGCTCCATTCTAACTGATGTAGCTGGATGCCTTCACACAAACAGCTGAAAAGCATTATATGCATAGAAACACTGTTGTCTAACCCAAGGCATTTTCCTACCTCCATATTTAGTATGTAAATATGTAGCCTGGCTTTTGGATCTGTGGAATGCCTAGGGCATCTTACCACTCTTTGAAGAGTTGTTTGTGCTTATCTCACTTTCCTGAAACATCTCAAAAATCTGCTGTTCTCCTGCACGCAAGATAAGACTTCTCAATGGTGTAACACAGGCCTTCTAGCATGCTAGCCTTCACTAGCCAGGCTGGGAAGACCTTGCCAGTCTTGCTTTGCGTGGGTCAAGATTTATCACTGCAAATACACTTCTTGACAGAGATGATATAGAAGAAATGTTCCCTGGGACACAAGACAACCCATGAGATTATGGCTTGGAGATCTCGACTCTGCTTCACTGATCAGTCCTACAATGAAAAAGCCCTGTCGTCCTACTGCTCTTTAGAGTTATTGTCACAGCTCCCCTTGTTTCCAGTGTAGGCCACTGGTACCAAAACAGATGAGTCTCCCTGGGTGCGCTTATCTCGCTCTGCCCACATCAGGCAGGCTCTGTTGCTAGCAGCTGCTTTGCTTTATGAAGGGACTTAAGTGTTGCTTCCACTGAACTGAAAAGAGTGGACTTGGCAAGACCTCACTGGCTTAATGAGGTCTGCAAACTGTCTTTGAATCTGACTCCCATGATGGCAATTGTTAGCACTTTTCAACACAGCAGTCTTTATATGGGGTAAAATATTCAAAAGTGCTTAAGTGAAGGTCAATAAGACCTAGCTATTTAAATAAATAAATAAATAACCCCCTGGACCCATAATTAACAGATGTTTGTGGTCCTGCAATAAGCGAAACTATTTTAACAGCAAACACTGTTGGTAGAAACCAAATGCTGAAGTAACCCTTTGGTTGTAAAAGCAGCATAACTGTGTAGCCTGATGGTAAGGACTCCATTCCTGAGAATAAGCAGCCCCTGGGTTCAAGGAACACCTAATTCCACTGAGATAGGACCCAAAAGCATGGGTGCTTGGAAGTGCTTATACCCCCAGTGCTGTACCTTGGGGGAGCATCTCACCCACTGCAGGGTCACCTGCTCCTCTGGACCCAGCTGGTTCAAACTCTGACATCTCACCTCCTGTCATTTGCCTGTGTGTTGCCTCTATGTTTGGGACAGCACACAATGGGTAGCATGGAGGAAAGCTCTCCAGCTGGCAGGCTACACAGAAAGTCACGCTGTGGTTGTCCCCTTAACCCAATGGATGATGAGTGGCATCCCCAGGGAGAGTGGGATAGTGGCTTCAAACACCTCAGGAAGCTGAAGGATTTATCCCTTGTGTCCTGGCTACTGAATAAAAAGGGGGAAAACACCACTTCTTGTTTTGTGAACTCTAGTCTTTTCATTTCCTTTGCTTTTACTACACGTGTCCAAAAATGAAGTGTTTCATTTTGTGGGTCAGAAGGAGCTTTTCAATGCAAAATGAGTTTTTCCTCTTTTTCCATTTCATGTAAAAAAAGAGGAGTTGCATCAGTTTAATCCAAGCTTCAGAAATATTTCAAATTTGCAGTCACGCTGAAAATAAATGCAATTATCCAGATAGCCATATTCACTTTGCACACAGTAGCAGTGAGATGATACATAACTACATATATCTTATTTTATGCATTCATTTACACAGTGAAACAGCAAGACTAAGCACAAGAATGCATATCTTTCAGATTCAGGGCCTAGATGGTAGAAATTGAGTACAAATTCCACCTAGATTTGAGTTCCTCCTCCTGGAAAAGCCCACAGCTGGTGCAGGGTATCTGATCATTACTTGCTTTAATAGTAACAACCCAGTATGGGTTGGAGTGAAAGCTTTCTACAATAAACCTCAGCTCTACTGACCTGACTAGCTTTGACTCAAGTTTTATACCTCTTTCTACTCCAGGCCGTGGAGGTACGGTGTAAAATGAGAGAAGCATTTGTCCCTAAGTTGAGCAAATGAAACCCAGTTTATGGCAAAAAAACCTTTGGAGGCTAACTGGCTATCTCATTTATCCTTCTAAATGTAAATGAAAATCATGTGTAAAATATTAATAAAACAACTGGCACCTTTGGTTATTTTAAGCCTTGACTCTGCCAAATGCAAATACTATAAATAATTTTAGAGAGAGCACTGGGTAGGCTAGTCCAAAATCTGTTTTTGTATTTTTTTTATAGAGATGCCAAGACTGTTTGATCACCATGGGAGAGCAATTTGTTGACTCACGAACCTAGCTCTCTCTGATTACTGCTTACATAGCACTTTGGAAAGGTTGGCCAAATACCTTCAAGTCAAGTACCTTGTTATTATGAACATGAGTGCCAATAACAAAGAAAAAATAGCCTACATGTCACTGAATAATAAATCATGGAGGCAAATAAACGGCTTTTCTAAGAAATGCTCTATTTACATTTCGTCATGTGACGTGGCTTTGCTTGTGCTTGTGGACGTGATAACACTTAAAAGAATATTTCCTTTTCAGTGCAGCATCTTGGCATCAATCATCTTAGCACAACTGCATGCTCTGGGATCTGTTTGCAATCAGGCAAACGAAGCGGCAAGGGAGCTTTAGCGGTAAGACCAATTTTTACTCTAAGTGACGAGGCTGTATAGGTAAACATAGCTGGCCTTGCTCAGCGGTCATAAACCACCTCCCTCACATGAGCCTTTGGCATAATTACTCATGCAGAACAGGTATTCATCCTCTCTAAGCACCGCATGAATGAGGCCATGGTAAAGTTATGCAAAGGGAATATGTATCCAATCTGATAAGAAGTCCCTAATAATTGCTGGTATTTTCCATAATATTAGTTTAGGGCTAGAGCCACAGAAAAGGTTTAGGCATGTAAGCTCTGCCTAACTGCCTCTGTAGGCATTTGAGGCCAATATTTAGATCCTCAAAACCCCTGTTCAGCTACTGCCTAACCCTGGAGGCGTCTGAAGTCTGCAAGTGCCTACATTCCTGCCAGTAAAATTCCTGAGGTGCCCAAAGGTCTGCTGCTGGGCATGCCTGGGACTGCTTCTGCTTTTTCTTTCTTCTTTCCCCATCACCCCCCTTTCCTTCCTGAGCTCAGAAAGTAGACAGTCAGCTCGTGTTTAACCCCTGATGGCACCCATGAATGAGAGCTTCGACAGATGTCCTTTGAGAAGCCCCAATTGTCCCCTAACTTCACCAAAAAAAACCCCAACAACAAAACCACAAAAGTAGAAAGCAGAGCTGGTGGAAATAGTGGTTTTACCTCACTCTAACCCCTCCATGATGGCAAGACACCCAGCTTCAGGTCCTCCCTCTGCCAGAGAAGGGACATGCCCACAATGCCAGTCAAGGGCATCGTGAAGGCTCAGGTTGATGCCCTGTTGCAGGGTGTAGACCGCCCTCTTGGTTGAACATGGAGACATCCTTGGAGGTCTTCTCCAGCTGGTGAGCTAATCCCTGTCCTGCTGTTGGGCTGTCTGTGCTCTTTGCCTGCCCTGAGGAACACCTCAGGGTGCCAAGCGCAGCACCAGCTTCAGCAGGGAGGGCCTGCGAGTGCTGCAGCCTCACCTGCCTCAAGCCTGGTGATCCAGGCATTTGGCAGGAGGCTTAGGCTGCACTTCCAGGAGCATCTGAACAAGCACAATACCTCCCCACTGCCAAAAAGAGGAAGCACAGCTCCCTTGCCCCATGGTCATGAATCCTGCCTTCTCTTGTGTCAGTTCCAGCATCCCTGGCCTTTGCTGAGGCAATTCAACCTCCTAAAATACCGGAAAAACTTTCCTCCCCCCCTCTTTTCAGGTATAGCTTTCTGCAGGTTGAGTCGCATCATCCCATGAAGGGATCCAGCCACCCCAAGAGTGGGGGAGAAGCCCTGCTGGTGGTGATCAGCTGGTTCCAGGTCCATAAAGGCTTTCTTTAGACACCAGAGAAAGCTAATAACAAATCTGCTTTTTTCTTTCTTTTCCCAGGAGCAGTTCAGCAGCTGATCTGTAAAATCAGCCTGTGGCCATCTTGTTCAGCAGCTGATGTTCACAAGAAAGGGCTAACATTGGTACCTTACATCAAAGGAAAGTGCAGGTCACTATGAGGCATTGTACTTTGTTGCTAGCAACAGGAAAAGGGAGGGTAATTTCTTCCAGAAGCACACTTTACTTTTTCTAGCATCTTTTTTACAAGCTTCAGGTGACTTGTGTGAAAGCAGGTGTAGCAACTGAGCTTCAGAGTAATATGGCTCATGTGAATGTGATGGAGGTATTTCCCCCTTCTTGGTTTTCAGATGGGAATCTTGGAGATCAGTAATGCAGTGAATGCCAAATGTAGAGAGGAAACCCAGCAGAAGGAAGGTGAGATAAAGAGTCAGAGCCTAGCTAGGGCTGGGAGGGAGAAGGAAGAGTTTGTGGCTGTCTAGGTGTTTTCTGAATTTAACATTCCCCTCTTTTGTGGTAAGGGGCCACCTCTACTTTCTCTAGTTAAAAAAAAATAAACCCAGAAAGTGTCACAGAAGTTTTAATTCTGTCCTTCCTGTTGGACTTTAAAGTAGGAGATCTCAGTCTGGACCTTGTCTAGCTGGGTCAGGTGTTGCTGGTAACCAGCATTTAGCATGGCCTGTCTGAGCTCAAATGCCTTCCTGACTCACAGAGCTGGGATCCAATTTTCTCAGAGTGCTGGGACGTCTTGGAGGTGTGTTGTTGCACACAGGTAGGTGGCTGCACAATTTCAAATCTGCTATTGATACATCTTTTTATTTCAGTGCTAAAATAGTAGGGTAAAGGTTGCCTGTAGCCATCCAGATGGGGATGAATTGGGCATGTCTGTGTACCTGTCTGTGTGGTTTTCAGAGGTGTGTTCCTTGGTCACGGTTGCTCTGGTAGCACTAGGAGGTAAATCCACAGCTTTCCAACAGATAGCCCGGCAGCAAGTATATAGCAGAGGTGATGTTCAAGCAAGCAACAGGGGGCAATTGGCTGGTGTGGCTGATGAGACTTAAGTTAGACACTAGTGGTGGAAGCACAGAGTGCAATTGTGAGGAAGGCAGGACTTGTACCTTGCAGCTGCAGGTGAATACTTTGTCTAATGCCATCTCAGCTATGGGACATCTCTGATTTGGCCTTCAAGGAAGCAGTTAATTTGCTTCAGTCTGTGGTCCCCTTGCATGGGTTATTGCATGTCTCAGTAGATGCGATACTGTATAGCAGGATAATGCACCTAACTACTGTTCTGCCTCATTTATGCTCACCTTAAAACTTTCTGTCAGTGATGGATGCTGGGTGGCCCCTTCTGCATGTCTCTGAGTTCCTAGGGCACCTGCAAAGGCAGAGCCCTGACTGCCTGGGGGGCTTCCTGGTGCTACAGTATTGCAAAGTGTCCTTAACAAGCGAGGTGGTGTATCCAGTGAGTAAATAGAGTGCTTCACTGCTCAGGGTCTACTTCTTCCAGCTTCCACAGTATGGTGGGCTTAAAATGCCTGGGATGTTTTGGTTTTGTGTATCTCACCCAATATCAAGCACTGTATAAACCATGGGTTTTATCAATCAAAGAATTAATTTTTATGGTAAATAAATCGTGTTGTCAGCTTCTGCCTCTCTCAAGTTTGAACTTGAGACACGTACTACAAAAGGTTTCTGGTGTTCCTGTTCTCTACCCCCTCCCTGCTCTGCTACTTGGTCTGTGAGAAAATGTGTCCTCCTGGTAGTGCCATATTAGAAAGGAGGGGTGAGTGTTTCCTGTCTAGTGGAGCTAATCAAGTTTCAGTCCAAATAAAGCTGAAAGGGTCTGCAGATTGGGAGGCTTTTCTGGTGAGACTTGCTCTGTGCATTTGTTTTTATAGTACTATAGTTGCCAATCAACGAAGCAAGCAAGTCACTGCTTAATCCAATGCAGACTAAACAGCAAGGGGACTGGTTATGGGAATTTGCTTACAAAAAGATTTCCTGTTCTGTTCGAAGGTCAGTCCCAGTAAAAATAAGATAGTGGAGGGATTTGCTTGGTCCCTCAACATATAAGTGTGGAAGTGATAATCCCAGTTTAGCATCTGAAAAATATGGGCAGGAATTGACAAAGTGCCCACAGAGAGAGACTCTTTCCTCTGTTACATTAAGAGGTGGTATCCTTTCAAACTGGCAGCCCATGCCTTAGTTTTGTCTTGGTTGTTGTGGTTTTCAGACCATAACAAGGGAATAGATCCTTGAAAGACAACTTATGGTGGGTTATTCTTTTGCAGTCATATCAGTAAGTGTTTTCTCATAGTGATGAGCTAAACTGTTTTACAATCCCGTTTGCTTTATTTGTCCTGAATTTTCATGTAAATGAGGGAGTAGTCACTCAAGCAAAAAACCAATCTCTAGGCATAATTTTAGAGATTACCTAGAACATCTAATTGCTTCATCTGATGCAATCAAGCTCCTCCAAATAGGTAGAATAGAGCAGGCTGGACGTTTGTGTTGCCTGAGGGAACTCCAGGACATGTTTTAAGTAGTCACGCCACTGTATTATGATAGATGGTTGGAATGAAGCTGAGGTCAAGAGTCATAATTGTAGGATGCTCCTGGGCAGCAGTGGTCAGTGCTCAAAGCAGCACAGCCTGGGAACATTTTCCATAAGCCACTGAGAGTTCACTGGCCCCATCACACTCTGAGGAAGTAGAACTGGAGCTGCTTTTTCAAAGGGGATTGCAAACGGACACCCTCTTCCTTCCTGATTTGTGATAAAAGCTCTGCAAGAATAGCTGCCAACGGTGGCCAGATCTCCTTAATCATTTTTGCTTGGAAAGATCCTCTCCTTCACAAGTGACCAATTTGTATGTAAGCAAGCTGGTGTGCTGGGAGGGGCTAACAAAAAGTAGGGTTAATGAGTGATACGGGTGTTTTGCTCATTACTCACTCACATCCCTTCCCCCCCTCATCTGAGGAAGGGAGTGATGATGCTGAGCTTCCCCACCGCTTGCTCCAGGTTTGGTTATGCATGGCACAGGTGGGAGCAGCAAGGGCAAAAGCTGCAGGTAAAGGACTGGACAAAGGCAAGAGCTGCAGTTCTTGGTGAATGGAGATTTTAGCACCCAGAGTTAGTCCTGGTCATGAGTTAATGGAGGAAGGAATTAGCGATGCTGGTTGGTAAAGTCAGAAGGGCCATGATTACAGCCCAGCTCTGTGATCTCCTTTTTAGTCTCTTCTTCCATTTAGGAGCAAATGTGCCAGCAGAGGGATTGTGAATTACTAAAGTTTAGTCCAGTTGGAGTTTAGCCCAGCCTACATCACAGGGTAAATATTCCTATTAGATGTGCTACAGGCATGAGCAAGACCCCTGCCATTCCCATCTGTCTCTGGCTGCTCTCCGCTTGTCCTCTGCGTTGTGAAGTCCCATGCATTTTTCTTGTGCTCAGTAACATTTTTTGGCCCTGCTCCTCTATATATCCCTCTCCCAGCAGATGCTTTATCTTCATTCTTAACACTTATCCAGAAAAGTAGGAGGAAATTTTTTGGATAACTTTTGGTTTTAAAGCTACCAGATTCATCCTGATGCTTGCCAGAGGTTTGTTCCACTAGATGCCTAACTATTCACTTTCAGAAGCATACCAAGCATACAGACACCATTTTTAGTTTTCTTTTTTCTTTTTTTTTAAATAAAATCTCCAGCACATTTCCAGCCTTCACATCCATATATTGACATGGAAATAAGAATCAAGTTGAGCATCTGTAGTTTAGTTCTTAAGATACAGACTTTTGATGAACAATTCTAGTTTACTGTGGTAAATGCATTTTTTACCCTATGTGACATTAAAATTCCTTTTGTATTTCAAGATACATCCACTCAGACTTTTTACATGGGCTGGAGCTGGGATCTGCCAAGGCTCTTGTTAGGTTCTTCTTTTGGGGTGGGGTGTGTGGAGATTCTAACAGATCATTTCTTTTTCCAAAAATACGTTTCATCCCTTTTTTTGCAACCCTGGCCAAAATCTTTGCCTGTACTTGCACATACCACCAGTTGTTAAGCACATGAGGTATATATTGTCTCACTGTTTCTGTGTCTCCCAGTGTAACGCTGTCAAATCACACGATACTTGCGTGGTGTTCATCTGCACTTCGTCTTACAGTGACGTTGATCACAAAGCCAAACAAGAGCAATGAGAGCAGGCATCCTGGTTTGACAGTGGGGTCTGTGCTGCATTTCTTTTAATTGGTAAATTGAACCCTGATACACAACTTTGCTCTTACCAATTATCTTTACTTGTATACATTAGCTAGGTCAGTAAGTGCCAGTTTCTCCAGTTATTTGTTTTACTAAATCTTCCATTTCTTTATTTGGATATGAGATATACTGCTTCATAGTCCCGGGTGTTAATCTTGTTGTCTAAATCAATCCCTTTTTATGACATTGATCTCTTTGGCATCTCTTGAAAGCATTCTGCAGATCTCATAGTCTCATTCATCCCCACTTTAGGTTTCCTCATCTGAGAACAATTATAGTTTTAGCCAAATACACAGTGCTGTCATGTGGAAAGAGCCATGACATATCAATATCGACTACTGGTGGTGAATCTAACTGTAGTAACTCAGATTTGTAGCCTTCTGTATTTGAAATTACTGCTCTTACACTTAGTGCGCTGGCTTTTTGCTGGTGGTTTCCTCAGTGCTTCTTGGGCTGGTTGGTATTTTATTTAAGTCTGAGCTTCAATTTTGCCACATGGCAATTAGCGTAATTTCCCAGTTCCTCTATAAACTTAGGTATCCTGTAAAGCTGATCCAGATTTCTGTCTATAGCACAGGTCGCTCAACCTGGTTGATATTGTCTGTGCTGGGAGAATTCCATGGTCTCTGGTGGATACTGTTGTTTGGGAACATATCTCTTCCAATTATGAAGCTGGGTACCAGCCCTGGTTCTACCAGCCTTCCCAAATTCTGACGGGGGGAATAAAGGCTGTGCATGTCTTGGACATTCTCAGTGACTCCCTGTAGGTGGGTACAGAATGTGTTTTTTATGAACTCATCTGTTTGTTGGTTTCATGGCACAAATGCCATTTTCCAGAACTGTTATCATATCTTAGAGCAATTTACTACTGACTTGCTGTTGATCTACAGGCAGTTTCTTTGCTTTGGAAATGATAAACAACGTTATTGCTTTGGAGGATAACTTGATATGGCCCCCAAGAGTTATCATTTCCCCAAATAAATTATTATTTTAGAATTTAAATTCTTCTCTATCATCTCTGGCTCCCAATACCCAACTACCCATAACTGAAGACTTTGAGTGTGCATTGATTTCTGACCATTGCTTATGCTGCTTCATTAACTTAGCAATGATTCTTACGTTCCAAAAATGCATCTTCAGTTTGTTTGCCTCTTGTAAAGAGCTTGCTGATCATTGCTTTCTGTGCATTGTCTTTGTTGAGACTTGTTAAATGTGCTGGGTCAAAATCCGTTCCTCAGAATGGCTGCCTGATTTCATTTCTGTAGGGGATTTGGATTGAATTAAAAAGAAAAATTTCACCATTGCTTTTCAGTCACTTTGAAAGGATCTCAGGATTTCCCCTCTGCCCTCGCTGCTGCTACCTTGGTTGCTAGCCTACTAAGCCAGGTTACCTTTTTATGTCTCTCTGTCCCCATGAGTCCTGGTGATGCTTGCAGGGGGGAGCTGAGGGCTGTCAGCTTCTACTTGGAATATTTTGAGGCCCAAGAGGAGGTAAAAATGCTGATTCCAACCCAGAGACGTGGCTGGGATCTCTGGGCTAAGAAAGGGAGGCACCACCACAGCCAGCTTTTACCCATGTGAGGAAGGCAAACCCCGAAGGGCCCTGAACAGGGCAAGGAGGCAGTTTCTGAGGGTCACTCTGACTCTTAGAAGAGTCCAGTCCTAGCCTTTGTTTATATACAATAAAAGCTGGCAGAGGTGAGGACCCCTTGCCCAGGCATGTACAGTCTCCCCAGGTGCTGCCTGACACCAGGGCTCTTTGCTGAACCCAGTCCTCCACCTTTCCTCTTCTCTTAGATAAAAGACGTCAGTGTAGGTGTGTGATGGGTGGCTTTTGTCAATTCCTGCCTCACAGTTGAACTTTGTCTTAAGCAAAATATGGTTCTGTGGAAACTAGCAATAAAGCTGCAGCCTCTGTACTCGGTCTCTCCCCAAGCGGTGCAGTCTCTAGGTCTTTACAGAATTTATTGTTCTTTCTTCCATGGAGAACGTTTTTACTTTCAACATCTTGTGTGATTGAAGTAGCGAAATATTTCATGTGATGTTTGGGAGCAACAGTAGCTATGCAGTCTTTTTTTAAAAAAACCCCAACAAAACCAACCCTAAAATCTCTTTTGACAATCTCCATAAGCTTTCTAATACATTTACTTTGAAATTATTTTGGATTCACTATATGTTTCCTACAAATCAAAGCTGATACAAATCATGTGTTGTACTAAGCACTTGATCTTCCCCCAAAAAATTCAGCTACTTTTTACTCAATGGCCTGTCCAAACAATGAATTAGTTTCTTCATTAACTGGATAACAAAGGCCAGCCACAACATATGTTTTTTTTCTTTTGAAGTGCTCTCTTAAAAAAACAGCTTAGGTTCAGATGTTTACCAGTTTAAAAAAAAAAACAACCCAAAAGTTTCCTCTGAGTGATATGTATCTAGGGAGTTTTAAAAGATTTTATTATTATTATCACTATTGTAAATTTAGTAACACGCAGAAACAGGAACCCCAATAAAACTCTGAAATTAAGGAAACATGAGAAGCAGCGTGTTCTTCTGTGTGCAATTCTTCCTAATTCCCTGAAATATATCATTTTAAACAGTGATTAAAATAATGGCCTTGGCTACTAATGAACGTTAGTGAATGCACATATTAAAGGTTTGGTTCTTTTGATCAGAATTTTACTTGTGCAGAGAAATGAGCAGAAATGTATATGAAAATTAATACAACCAACTTAACTGTGTTGTGGGAAGTTGGACTCAGACTAACACGAATTCTCTGTCAATTTTCAAACATCTATTCTTCTACCTGATTGGGGAGATTTAATAATAGTAAAATATACATTTTAAATATTACTTTTTTAATCCGTGGGCAAAAGGTGCCATGGAAGGCAGTATCATAGTGCCATAAGTAAGCAGCCTGTCAACAAGGGAGTGTTTTGTGACATTCTGTGTACCTTTAAAATAACGGAGATGCAAATGAGAAATTGTAGTTAATCAAACACGGATGTTATTCCAGAATAAAATAGGATGTTAAAGGGCAACAGATTTTGGAACAGCTGTCCTGTGACACACAGTTATGAAATTAATTTTTTTTTTTTTTTCTGGCTTGGCTCAACAGAGTTTCAAAAACTTCCCACTGTATTGTCAGAACGTGTCCTGCCACATCTCTCCTGCAAGATCTCTGTATGTGGGAAACCCATGATCCTGCCAAAATGTTCTGAAACCTGGCTTATCTTCCACATGAGAAGGGATCGTGAAAAGATTATCCCTCTTTAAAAAGGGAGCAGTTACAGGAATATAGAATAGCAAGAAGTAGGGGAAAAAAAATAAATGTAGTGCTCCCGTTTGGTGATTCATAACTGGAAGATTCAAGGTTTGAATGGCTAGAAGACTTTCTTTTGTTCTTTTAAATAAAATACAAAAGTTACATTTTGAAAACACAGCACTGCTAAATTGTCTTACCATTGAACTACGAGACAGATCGGTTGTAATACTCTCAGAGCTGGTCACACCACTTAAAAGCAAAATAAATGGGTTTGGTATGTTAAGAGTCAGACATGATCTGGTGAGGTTTTGGTGGAAAAGGGCTTCAGCAACAATTTCTTTGAAGAAAGCTCCTGATCATTATGGATAAAACTGGGGTCAGTTCCAACACTGGGTAGCTCGGAAGGAGATGGGTGGAGCTCACCTCAAGAGCCCCTCATCAGCTGGGGCAACAAGCTAGATCCTGGCATATCTCACCAGTTGCCATGGGTATCTACGTCCCCACCATCTTGTAACTTGGTGGGATATGCCCAAATTGCACCACGGGGCACCCCAAGGGCAGGCAGCTTCATGGTACCAGAAACCTTTACCGAACACAGCACTGAGACTGCCTGAAGAGGCCTGTCTGGCGCATGCTCTAGCTCATGGGGGTGGTCAGAAAGCTTCTCCTAGAAACTACAGCTCATTGAGGTAGAAAGGGGGAACAGCTCTGCCTGCAGCAGCTTGTTCTGACTCTGCAAGTCTTCAAGTCCTCTTTCTGCCCACTCAGCAGTCAGAAGGGGAGAGGTGTGTCTGTATCTCCATAACAGGCTGTCTTGTGGTCAAAGTTCTCAGAAGGTATTTTTGGCAATATTTATGGTGTCCCCGTGGGCCTTACTTCTTCCATGGAAGAAGCTTTTATAAGCATCTGGGGTAAAAGATATTTCTAAATGCAAAGACATAATAGTAGTCAAAGATGTACTTTTCACCACTTTATTTGCAAGCCATTTTCTGACCATAGTGGAATTATATCACATCTGTTTTAGGGGATGGGGTTTAGGTTTTTTTCAGTAAAGCAGTTCCTTTTTTTTTCTTTTTTTCTTCTTTTCATTATTTATTTTTAAGCTAAAAAGCTGTATTATGAATGGAATAAAGGACTCCTAACATTACACTTTGGCAGCACTAAGTATAATTCACCTCTGACTTCTTTTAAGAAGCTTCTGCCTTTCTGTTTCCTTATAGGTATTATTCATTGTGAGGAATTACCCTTCATTTTAGGGAATAACTGTGGATTTAACCACAACATACAAAAATTTTATGTGAAATTCTTCCTTTGTTTACAATGGCATAACTTGTACTAACCTCAGCTAATGTGAAAGGAAAAAAAATTGTTTTAGAGCTTGTATCTGAATTGTGGATCTAAATTTAGTTGGGTGAAAGTCTTAATTTTTGGAAGGAATTTATTCCTTTGAATTTGCTGCTTTTTATTGGAGCTATGAGTTGAAATACGTTTCGAAATCATTAACAAATGACACATGCTTTAGGTCGCACAGTCGGAATCAACTCTGAGGATAGCCCTGGGTCATTTCCTTCTCTTGGTCTCTTCCCTCCTGAGCTCTTGAACTTTCCTTTTTAATAGTGCCTAATAATTTAAACACTATTTGGTGGGTAAGTAGGCATCATCACACTAAAAAGGTATAACAGCAAGCAAAGAATGGCTCATTGGGTGAGGCAATACTGGATCACCAAGTGTTAAATAAATCAAGTTTGAATGTTACAAGATAGGTATATGCATATTACAAAAATAGGGTCCACAGAAAGTGCACCTTCTCTTTCTGAAAAGATGAAAGGCTGCACCATACATGAATGCAAAAGCCAAGAGACTAATTACAGCTCTTGTAGAAAGCAAAGTGCCATCTGTTTTAATGCCATCTATGATAACAAATACCATTTTAGTGTTAAAAGTGCTAAGACTTCTTTATCTGTCATGCTATTCTTTACATGGGGGGTTTCTCCCAACCCCTTCTCCAGTGCTTCTAGAAAGGATCATCACCTGCGTTTACAGGTGGAGAAATTGCACCAGAAGCTGTGTCAAGGACACAAAACGTGTCCTGGCTTGGTGTCCCCTCTCCTTCCACTCATGCCAGAGCATGTTGCCTCCTTCACATGCAACTGGTTGGTTCTTCCTCGGAGATGGGCTGTCATAGTAACAATATTTGTAGAGAAAGCCAAGTTTGCCTACTATAAATGGTATTTCAACCTTTATCACAACCTGCAGTTCTTTTGAGTATGGTAAGGCTCCTTTAATTGTTTGGGCTGTGTCTCTGTTGCCAAATAAAATTGGGCAAGGAGCACATTTCAGCACTGACTGCTGGGCATCTATACTGCTTACTTTTGAGTATGCTCCCTGGTTGCTTTGGCCTTTGCCAAGTGGTGCTGCCTCAGGCAATGCCTAGGCCTGGCCCAGGGAAGGCATAAAGTAGAAGCCATTTCCGGTAGGAATTGGAGATAAGACTGACCCAAATTTATATCCCTCCTTCCAGGACAGACCTCCAAGGTCCATCATGCTTTGCACATCCCAAAATTTCTGTGTCTTCATGTAATGCATGCATCAGGCTCATATGATGAAAATATTCTGGTGGACCTGCACATTATTTCAGGCATTTTTACCTGGGGGGGGAAAAAACCCACCCCCAAATTTTAATGTCTTAGGGCCACCATTTCACAATGTAAAGGATAAAGTGGGATGATGGAAAGGACGGAGACCAAGTACAGCAGATATAGACAGACTGGGCCGCTTGGGCCCCCCCCCCCCCCAGGCCAACACTCCCTAGATCTGTTTTATTATGCAGTCTTCACATAGCATTAGAATCCAGCACCAATAAGTTCTTCCCACTTGAAAGTTTTACTGTAGTAATTGTTATGTTTTAAATCTGATTTCTTTAGACTCTTAAGATCTCTCTGCATCATGCCAGATGATATTTGTAGAAATTGTTGTGGATGTGCTGTTAGTGTTCAAGGCCAGGTTGGATGGGGCTTTGGGCAGCCTGGTCTAGTGGAGGGTGTCCCTGCCTATGGCAGGGAGGCTGGAACTAGATGGTCTTTGACATCCCTTCCAACCCCAAACCATTCTGTGATTCTATGAAATCTTGGGGTATGTGAACCAGCAGTTGACCTTTTTCTTCCAACTGTGCAGTATAATTAGTATAAGAGTTTCCTTATTAAGTTATTGCAATATTTTATTCTATGTTAAATGATTTATTAATGTATTGCAAATACTTTTTAGTGTCTCCTGAGCTGGAACAATAACATATTCAAAGTATTTTTAAGTTTCTCTGTAATTTTTTTTTTTAATGGCACTGCCAGAATATCTTTTGGAACTCAATTCAGAAATACATTCAAACCTCAAGAAAGCCAATTGCAATTTCCCTCTATTAACATGTAATTTAGAAATATCAACCTTCTTTCATCATTCAGGCAAAGCAGAGCTGTCATGCTATTTCTCTTATAGAAAAGTAGGGGTGTGTTCTATCTGAGGTTTTCTCCTATTATTCAGAACGCATCTTGAGAAAAGCTGTTCCTGTGCTTAGAGAAAATAGCCGCTGTTTCCAAAATAGGAGATGCTCATCTTCACCTTCTACCAAAAGGTAGAATTGCATCCAGCACATAAATCTGCCAACATCTTGGTCTGGTAGTATATTCAAAAATACTGCCCTCAACAGCACATGCACAGGCTTGGTACTCATTGGGACCGATGAGTTACTCATGTGCATCTGAAGGTAATTGAGATTCTTTTCTGTGGGTTTGTTCTTAGGAGCCAAAAAGGTTGCATGATCTAATGGGATTTGGTAAAACAGGCTGGTGTTATAGAATTTCCTCATCCTTTTGCCCAAAATAGCCCTGCAGCTTCCTGAAACACATTTTCACCATTTGGGTTTTAAATCTTGCCTTCCGCTCCGCTGCTGTACTTGAAAAAAAATACATTTAGGTTTGACTTTATGTTCAATTTTTTGGTGCCCCCAACATATGGTTAATGAAACCCAAAGAGTGAGATGCAGATAAATGCTGAGGACTTCATATACCTGGGCCAAAAGCAATGTTAAAAAGCTGCCTGGTGCATGTGATCCAGGGTATAGTTTGAGGTTTGGCATTCCCATAAAGAGCGTTTCATGAAAACAAAGAGCCTTTAATGGGAATATTTGAGAAGACTGAAATACACTTTAATCAATTCTAGCAGTTTATAAGGGAATAAAGCTAAGTGAAAGTCTGGGTCTTATCACCAACGATTCAAATTCAATAGAATTCAGTCTTGAAATCCACTTGAAATCATGGGGAATTCGGTTACCTCTGAGACCTCCTCTTGAGCTGAATCAGTATGTAAATTTAATTTTTAGTTTTGCTGCTTCTATTTGTTTATTTAAATTTATTTCTGTTTGCTATCTAAAAACAAGACACATCAGAATTTTTAACTCTAAATCAGTTTAACGCTAATATCTTCCACTAAAAGGACAGGCTTAGGTCAAGATTGCTAAATCGTTTTGAGGATTAAAAGCAGTCTAATTTTACAATGAGCAGTTTTAGTGATCACAGTTTAACATCTGTGGAATACATGAATCAGAAAGTTTCTATTTTTCTGTCGGAGAAAATGTGCAGGAAAATTAATTTCACTCCAAAATATCTTGGAGACAGAATGACTCTTAAATGAGAAGTGGCAAGCTGTTTCTCATTTTGCTTTTTCCTTTCAAATATGAACGTTAAAGCAGAGCAGGTAGAAAGGGTCTTACTGTGTTGTCTGGCACAGTAGGTGTGTCCTTTGCTGATTTGAGTTTTTGATCTGGTCAGTACTAAGTGTCACACAGGTGATAAGTTGGAAAGTGTAGAGAAAAAGAGCCATAAGGCCCTTTGCGATCAGTAACGCGGAAGGCTCTTTGTTGTGAAACTCTGTGTCAAGGCAAGCATAAATATTTTTTTAAACAGTGCAATTGCTCCCTGTAGTGTCTTAAATTCTCAATTTCTACCCTGAGTTATTACACTTCCTACAAAAATTGTGGAGTGGGTTGGCCTTTTTCAGCAGGGCGCTGCAGCTGATGATCATGTTGCCTTTCTGGCCACAGATTTTTCAAAGACTTCCTTGAAAAATTTCGGCTCGACGAATGGCAACCGAGGACATCCGCACTCATTCCTCTGGCCTGGCCTTTTTGCAAATGGCAAATTTATATATGTGTAGGGAAGGTGCTAGGTTAGATTAGGGGCCATTTTGTGATTGCAGTGTTTTAGTCTGCTATGATGTACTTTTACATTAAGCCCAGATGTTGTGTAGTAGACGTAGTATAAATAAAATAAATGTGTTTCAGCTTGTCCGGTATTGGATTCCCTAAGCTCTGTGCAGATGCCTCTGCATAAAGAACAAAATCCTTTTTGTGAAATGTGGTTACAATGAATGAGATTTTTAGAGGGTGAAATTATGTTTAGCTTTACTCTGGTGATTCCAAAGTCCACCAAAGACTCCCACCAGCTTCAATGGAAGCAGAATTAGGTCAAAAGAGAGGGTTTCTGATAGACTGGTCTTAAAGCAGTAGCCGTTTTCTGTAACGGGTCTAACCTTTCTGACTTCAGTCAGCACTGGTTGTCATACTCAGAGTTGCCTGTCAGCAGTCTAAGGACTGCTTATTTTCTGGGATGTTCTGTGATACTTCAAAATAGCAAGTGCTGTATTAACTCCGTTGCTTTGCTTCTGTTTAGTTGGGGATTTTGTGGTTGTGTGTGGTGTTTTTGGTTCTTTTTATCAAAGTGTCTGGAACAATGACTACTGCCATGTGAACAAAGCTTTTCCTGAAAGCATTGCCCAATTCTATGGGGTTTTTTTATATAATCCATCCCCTCATGCATTCATCCTGGTACCCATATGGCCCTGCTTTCCAAAAGCAGTATTTCTTTGGTTTGTCCACAGTCAGTGGAGGGTATAGGTATGCACCAAGGCCAGCGGCTCACTTGAAAATACCTGTGCTCAGGGTTTCCTCCAAATAAGTATGGGTGGAAAAATAAGCCTGTGTTGTAATTCAAATATTGTGAGATTCTAGTATGAGCACCACTCCTGAACAGCAGGAATGCTGTTCCCTCATTTAACAGAATGTAACCAGCTTCTTCAGCATTAATTCTTCTTTCCCAAAAAGAAATGCGGACGTACATGTGCCACCTTCTGTCCTCATCAGCAAAGATCCTAAAATCAAGGGGTCCATCATGAATAAAGGCTGAATGTGTTATTTTAATTTGTGCTGTCCGTGCCCATAAACCGAAGAGTATCAAAGCGGCTCCTGCACAGTTATGTTGGCTTCTTCCACTTGACTTTATGAGCTAGGGAGCCTGCTTTGGCAGGGGGGTTGGACCCGATGATCTCTCGAGGTCCCTTCCAACCCCTACGATTCTGTGATTCTGTGACTGCATGAGCGTGGGCGGCTCCTTTCGCTCCCTGGGTCAAGGACAGCGTTTTGAAGGCTGGAGGCTTTAAGGTCTCGTTACGTGGGCTGGCCTGTCAGTGTGATATGTGCTGGTACCGTAGGCAGATGTGAAGTGAGACAAACGCATCTTGCCCCAGCGTGTTTTCCAAGAAAGGCTATGGAGGCCAAAAGGTTTTGGGGTTAAAAAAAAAAGGCTATTGGACTTTATAAAGCCTGTTGCACACCATACTCTAAAGTTGCTCTCAATTCAGACTTCAATCATTTGAAACCTTATTAAACATCGTGTAGAGACCATCTGAGGGGCCAAAAGGTATCAAGGTCTAGAGACGTAACTTGGAAAAACTCGCTGCTGCTTTTTTTTTTTTTTTAATAATTCTAAAATATTTGAGTGCCTCTAAAGGGCACTCTTTATAATTCCTTCCTCTTGCTGCTCAGAATTTCCTTGAAATCTGTATGAGTCAGAAAAGTAATTTTGGAGAGTCTGGAAATGTAATTGTTAGATCTGGAACAATGGCCATGTAAAGCATTCTGCTAGCTTAAGTAAGATAGGAGATGGAATTTTCAATGTACCAGTTGGAGAAAAAATGTTGAGATAATGACTGGAATTCATTCTTGGCTTACTATTAGTGTTAAGACTGTGTGCCTCTCTAGCTGCAGTTACAAAGGTGGATGCATTCAAGACTTCTACCATGTCCAGGACTGTATAGAAGAGACTGTACAGAAGAGACATGCATCCTCTGTGTTGGTTGCTAGTCTAATCTTTGTATTAAAGGCATCTCTCCATGAAAAACCAACGTTTTCTCCTAGCACACCACCTAGAACCCATTGTGCTTTGTAAAAAACTAGCACTTCAGGGGCTGTCACAGAATCATAGGGGTTGGAAGGGACCTCGAGAGATCATTGGGTCCAACCCCCCTGCCTAAGTAGGCTCCCTAGCTCATATTACATAGATAGGCATCCAGATGAGTCCTGAATATCTCCAGAGAAGGAGACTCCACCACCTCCCTGGGCAGCCTGTGCCAGTGCTCCGTCACCCTCACTGGGAAAAAGTTCTTCCGCATGTTGGTGCGGAACTTCCTGTGCTCCAATTTGCAGCCATTGCCCCTAGTCCTGTCCCCACAGACCACTGAAAAGGGGCTGGCCAATTACCCCTGCATCCCATACCTAAGATATTTATAAACACTAATTAGGTCCCCCCCTAAGTCTTCTTTTCTCCAGATTAAACAGTCCCAGCTCACTCAGCCTGTCCTCATACGGGAGATGTTCCAGGCACCTTTGTTGTATAATACGAAGTTTCAGGGATGGCAGGTCTAAGTGTTCTCTGTATCTGGTGGCAAGAATTTCTACCTATTTATGGGCTACGAGCTGCCGACTGCATAGATGTTAATTGCAATTATCTTAGTCAATACTTTAGTGGTATTTTCCTGTTTAAAACTGTAACCCTCTGAAATGATCCTCAGGGCTCATGCGCAGTTTTATATCAGCCCTCGAATAATAAAGGTTTGGGCTGTTCAAACCAATATATGCTGTCTTGGGTAGAATTAAAATAAATAAAACTTAAATCTGACACTTTTCCCTATCCTCACATAGACACATAGACTTTTTTATTTATTATTATTTTACATATAGCCCTATTTTGTTTCAGTGAATACAAAATTAAACTGTTGCAGGGCAGAAAACTTGCTGCTCTGTTCTTAGGCTGCAGAAGTCCCTGCACGGCACATGTAAGCTGTGGCTTCCCACTGTAAGGGGGGCTGTGCATGCAGCTGCATCCTACAGGGTGAACTTCGCTCTGGCTGGCTCTACCTGATTGAGGCAGAGGCTCTTTCCGCCTGCCCCTTCCCTTCTCCCCAGCAAATCTGTGCTTTTCACTGTCGGTGTGAACTGTCGTGTGCTATGTCATCGTATCCCACCTGTACAGAGGCACTGGAAATGCCAGCACAGCAGAATTCAGTTGCTTTTAATAATGGATTTCATCTGCTTAGCACTCTGGCAGATAGCTATTCCAAGTACAAATCAGAGGAGAAGGCGGCATTTTGGTATGGTTGAAGTTTGTGTGGATTCACCTGGTTCCTTATACATTCAGGGTGAAAACGCAGTAAGCCCTTTAATTATTTCAGTGGTTTTTGCAATATTGTTCAGGGACTGAGGCTAGGAGACTAGGCGTGGTACCATGCCCACATTGGAGAGGGGGAGCTCCACCTTTTGGGAGCTCAGCTTGAGCATCCACCACCAAAGCACTGAGACGTACTTAGTGTTAAACGCATCCAATTCCCAGCAAAGCCCTTCAGCACGTGCTGAAGCACTTGGGAGGCCTAGGAAGGATTATCAAGATTTTAGGTGTGGTTATGAACTGTACTGAATCAGGCTGTTGTTTTCTATGTACTTTTTAATAATTATTTTTTAATTTGTTGGTAAGAGGAGCACATAGGTTCCACCTACTTTGTCTGTTCAGTTTGAGCTGGTGAGCCTTTTGGAGCTGCTCAGCACTCTCCCTTGCAGGAGGATTCAATAGTAACAGCAAATGCTGAATGCTTTCAAAAATCAAATCTTTACCAGAAAACAGCAAAAAAGAGCTGGAATTTTGGAAAATTTCTGTCTTTAATGCATAAAACAGAAACTAGGAAAAAGAAACCCAGCAAGCTCAACTCCTAACGTGCTGACACAGTATCTCTGATTTCAGCCAGCCACGACTACGCATGAGATACAAGTTTCCTTGGAGCTCATGTAGGACAGCAAGTGATTTATCACTGTCTTCAGGCAAAGTGGATTTGAATGAGCTTCCACGAGCCCAGTCATCATTTGGACTTGACTCAGAGCCTGCTGAGCTTGGGGGAAGTTTTACTGACCTTCACCAGGTCAGGTTCTCCTCCTGTTAAATGTTAATGGGAGTTTTGCCTGGATTTCACTGGGAGCAGCTTCAAGCAAAGACTTAGACTTACAGGAAAAATGCACACACACATATACATCATACTATAAATAAAATATACATATTAGTGAGTGGTTCAAACTCAGTGTATATTTCCCAGATCTCAAACAATGGTCTCATAAGAAATAAGACTTAAAAGCCTTAATAAGAGACATATATATCTACAAAAGCGTAAATACCGTGCCTAAGTTATTCTTTAGTCACGTCTTAAGATTTGCCCTTTCTAGCACCCCAACTTCCCAAGAATGTTTCTCAATTAAATGAAAAGAAGGGTGGGATACAGCCCCAGAAACATTTTGTCCACCGTATCCCAGTGCTTTCTTCCATTTCAGTGACAATCATGGCTCCCAGATGCTGAGCTGTACTGAGTATGTTTCCCCAACAAAAACATCTGGTGGCCTGGCAGAACCTTCCAGCCTGTTGCACTGACAGCTGTTGAGTCCCTTGGACTTGCTTCATGCTTCAGTAGCACCACGGCTTTGCTATTCTGGGTCTGTCTGAGTGGCCACGCTCACATGGATGCTGTTTGCCTTTGATCCTCATAGCTCAGCTCTTGGTCATTTTCTAGTTCCCTGTAGAAATACAGATCTCTTGTTGAGATTCTTGTAATGCAAAAAACATGCCAGCAGTCACCATATCCCTGTTGTAGTGCCCTTTTTGGTGGGGATTCATGCCTTCAGCCCTGCCTATGGGCTTTTAAAACACTAGTGCTGCCTTCCTTTCCTAAAGTTGAGATTGCTTGGATAAAGGCACAGCTCCTCACCCTGGCCCTGGGCAGCCACAGAGGGAAGGAGGGGCTCTTTGTTGGGATGCTAAGAAGCAGAGGTTGGTCTGAAACAGGGCTGTCTTAGGGATGCAGCTAGGAAGACTGACAACAGCAAAAGGGAGGGAAGAAAGCCAGCAGCTTTTTTTTTTTTAATACACACATGTATATTTATATTTGTACATGCATTGGTATTGGCTGTGTGCTGCTTCTCTGGTGTCCTGAAGGCTTTGAGTTGCTTGTGCTGTTGCTTTGAGAAAAAGTAGCAGGGGAGGAAGAGAATAGAATTGGCTGAAACTTTATACTTCAAGCCTTGACTGGATTTTTTTTTTTCCTTTGAAAGCTTCAGAGGTGCATCTGCAGCTTCTTTCCTCGCCACCTCCTATGTGCAATGAGTGGTCATGGGATCAGGGTGGACTATTACAAGGTGCTGGGTGCAGAAGAAAGGGTTAAGGGAGCTGAGGACCCAGAGGCAAGGTGCAAGGGAGTTGCAAGCAGAGCAGGATGGAGAAGAGCCAACAGAGTTCTCCAGTAGAAGAAGAATCCTTTAATTTTTGCCAGTAATGACTGACATGCCTTGTACCGTGTTTGGCAGCAGAGGCACACGGCAGGCAGCAGATAGGACACGCTCTCTCCTCGCAGCACCACTGTGACCAAACGGTGAAAATAAGAAAAACAAACTTTCTTCTTCAACCGTTCAGCCACCCCTGAACCCTGTGACAAATGCTGTGCACAGCAGCCTTCTTGAAATCTTGCTCTGACTGGAGTTTCTCGCCTGGCACTGGTCCCCCAAAACACAGTCTGCTGAATTTTATCTGAAAAGTCCCTCAATTTTGGGAAACTTCTTATGCAAACAGTAATTCCCAACAAAGTTTTGAAACTTCTCATGGAACACAACCTTCTAAAAGTATTCTGGTTGTGTCTCTTGCTTTTGATGAAAAAAGGCTACAGCTGTATATATATAAAAAAAAAAAAATCCCACCACTCTGATTTGGAACATACTTGAGCCAACCCACATGCTAGTATTAATCTGTACAGCTCTGCCGAACCGGCTTTGCCTCTTCTAGGAAAATATAACCTAGGACGTGGTTACTCACCACTGCTTCTAGCAATCATAGGTTTATAACAGCGCTCCAAGGATATTAGAGAACTGGAGCAGTGTTTCAGAGGTTTTGCCTGCTAGAGCATGAAATGCACATGTTTTCTGCAGGGATCAAGAAGCCTAAAGGTCATGTTCTTCTTCTGGAAATTTGGAGGAAGTTCTTCTCTGCCTTCATGTCTATAGCTATGTAGTACATGAGCATCCACACATGTACATGTGCAGATGCATAGAAGGGGGAATGGGATATTTGAGGACGTTTGAATTTGTAAATAATTCAAAATTGCAGATTTGTGAGCTGGATGTAACTTTTATGAGTGATGTCATCCCACTCTTTAACCCCATTAGTGTCATTAGCTTTGGATTTGTGCCTGTTTTTGGCAGGTCAGTGCCTCATCCAATTAACCCCATCTTTACACTTCCAGTTGCTGTGTTGATAGAATTACAGCTGTGAATTTTCTCCAGTCTTCTGCATGGCAAGAAGTTCTGGTTGTAGCGTGGCCTGACTCAAATTTAGATTGCAACCATCACTCCTGGGGAAGAGGCAGAAATGTTTCTCAATTACAGACGTTTTATGAGCACTCACAAAGTAAGACAGAACTTCATAATCTGGAGGTCATCTTTTGTTGTCTCCAACATTGAAGTTCCACAACCATTATATGACTGAGTTTTTTTTAGTTGAGACAGAATAAAGCCATAACTGTGTTTGATAGATGGGATATTGCCGCATCCTGTACAAACAAGCCTTATGGCATGCTATATTATATTGAGAGCAAGTAGTTACTATGATTGAGAGCAGGGAAGAAGGTTGAACATGGAAAAGTTCACTAAATTGCACGTGTCTTGTTACATTTACAGTGCTATTGTATTTAATATTAGGACAGTTTGTGTCTCAGTATGGGGGGAAATACATAAATGTTCCAAATTATAGAAAAACGTACAATTAAATTGTTTTTTCCAGGTGCAAGCAATTCTAAAACTGGTCAGAGAATTAGAAAAAAATCTTTTTGGTTGGTTTTGGTTGCATTTGATTTATTTGTTCCCTTTGCTACACTATTGTAAGTATTAATTGTATTACTGAATTTGTTCTTCTCATTAAAAAATTGTTAGGAAAGAAACTCCTTTAAAAACTTATGGACATAGGGCATAAAAATATGCATGGGGATATGATTCTAAGTGTGTATTTTTTTCACGTGAAAAAGAAAACCGGCTGAATATTACTTAAAATATCTTGATTATTAAGATGCTCTAATTCCTACGACAAACACCAGCTCTGTGTCAGGAAAGTGTTGAAACACATGCAGGGTTTGCTTTTTTTCAGTCTCGGGACTTCCCTGGGTTCTGGTGTCCGCACATGAGCATTCTTCCCAAATTCACATCCTCTCCTTGATTCAGCATTGGTACACTCTTGTCTCCATGTGCAAAGGTACCCGAGGTTTGTAACACAGGTTCTCTGGAAACACACAGCTTCTGTAGCCTGCTTTGGCAACTCCTCCCTTGGGGAACGCAGGACCGAGATGTTTTCATATTAGGCGAAGCTGCGCGTTTAACTCTCTGTTGTTTTAACCCCCCCGTGGAAGCTTGAGGCTGAAGCCTGTTTCCTGGCTGCTGCAGAAGCTTTTCGTTCCTTTGTGCAAGCGTCCTGGGTGGTTACAGTAGGGCTGCAGTATGGGGCTGCTGGGACAGCCCTGTTTCTTGCTGAGCTGTAGTACAGCCAAGCGCCTGAGCTGCAGCAAAGCCAGTGAAGTGTAAGCTGATGTAAAAGGTGCTTGAATTTGTCGCCAGGTACAGCTATATCCGTCACTTCTGGGTAGTGTTTGGGGTTTGCTGTATCCATAATTTCTGGGCAGGGTCTTTGAGAGCGAGCGAGAGAGAGGTGCGTTCCCCGCAGGGTAAACTTGCTGCCTGGAGGGGTTGCTTCAGCCCCCTGCTGAAGAAACAGCCTGAAACGCATCTCTCGGGGGAGTCTGAAGATTAAAAAGTGAAGCTCGCAGTGCTTTCCGGCCCGGGGAGCCATCAGGTTGGGCTCAAGCCGACCTCCCGAACCCCCCTGCCAGCAGACACGCTCAACCCCGCTAATCGCTCCCTA
>VZTU01009898.1:205659-246639 GCA_013400835.1 Zapornia atra
TGTTTTGTTTTGTTCTTTTTGTCGTAAAGGCGTTAACAAGTAAAAAGCGGGGCTGGAAGCACCCCGCGTTTCAAGCGTGTGCGCGGAGGGAAGAGCGTACACCGCGGGAGAAGCTGGCGTCTCCCGGCCGCGTCGCAGAGGGAGGCGGCGGCGCGATGGGTGCCGGCTCCGGGGGGGGGGCGGGGGGGGGGGGAGGGGAACTCCCTCCTCGCCTTCCTTCGGGTGCGCTTGGAAAACGCACGCGGGGAGTACTCGTGGCTTTTCGGCACACCGTACCCTCCGGGCTCTGCCAAGCGAACCGCTGCCGGGTCTTTCCAGCAGGCACTGGTTGCGGGGTTTCATGAGGAAGTGAAGGAAACGCTCGTCGGGGGAAGTTTTTCAATGGAAAAAGACTGGGTTTTGAGGAACCCGGAGCACTGCGAATTCCTTGAATTAGACGGGCACTTGGCACCCAGGGGAAGGAGGAGGCAGACCAACAAGTAAAGCAAGGAAGAAGAAATAAAAAGTAGAAAAAAATAGAGAGAACTTAGAAAGAAGCGAAATGGTTAATACACCTCGATACTCAAAATTGTTCTACAGGGGTATTCTGAGCAATCCTAAGGAAAAGATCCATTTCTGCCCTTTTTTCCCCCTTAATCGGGAATGAATGGGATTACCCTGGGTGTTACGTGGTGCTGGTATTACTCAAGTGCTCACAGATCCGCTCCTGCTTTGGTACCCAGGACCTGGGTGCATTTTATGTATGTGGCAATTTGTTTCAGTCTCGCATGCACGAGTTATGGTGGGTTTGCCGCAGAACTTAATGTGATGTGTGTATAAATGAAAAGAGATTTGGCTCTCCTGTTTAGTTTAGGTTTTAATACAGAAAATCTGTAGAATTAAACTGAAGCCGGTGGCATAACAGTGGATTTGCATTGTTGAGCACACCCCCAGCAAGTTCCCTGTCCTGCAAAAAGCATCTCCCAGTTATTTTATTTAATTTTTTTTTCCATTTCCGTTCAGGATTGCCAAGATACATACGGTACGCGTAAGGAAGCCTTCCTCATCTGATTTATCAGTGCCAATTTGTTATGTCGCAGCCTTTCTCTACTTTTGAAGGGACTTGCTGAAAAGGAAATCCCACAATCTTGTCACAGATATAAAAATAAGTAACATTCCTACTGGATTCATGATCAAAGAGCTCAGTGCAGTTGTAGTCTCACATTCTTATTTCTCCTTTCAATGTATTCCAAGCTTTTTTCTTTTCTTTTTCTGTCTGAAAGCGTTGTATATTTTTCACAAGACCTTTCTGACCAATTCCCACTAAATCAGGAGGATGAAGTGAATGTGTCTGGCTACGTTACAACCTTCTGCTAGTGGACCGTTTGCAAATCTCCACGTCTTTCACATGAAACTTCTAACTGTGTTAGAACTGCAGTACCCAGGATACCTGATTTCTGCACTGAGTATTTTGTGCTGCTGTAACTGCCTGGCTGACAGAGAAGGGATTACACACAGCAAAGCAGCAATGAGTCCAGGTGGCAGACTCGGAGGGAGAACAACGCTTTCTCAGTTTGTGTAAGCCCGAATCAGGTTCCCATCCCCTTCCTGATGCCTCTGCAAAGCTTAGAGTGTTTGGAGCATGTTCCTGTGAGGAAGAAGGTACCTGCTTCTTGCCTGCTCTCCCATGCCGTGGCTCCTGGATGCTTTGTGCACACCCTGCAAATACCACTGCCAGTTTCAGAGGTATAGTTGTCTCTAGAGTGAGGCTGCCAGCCTTTGAGAGGAGGAGCAGTGGGACCATGTACATGTACCCACAAAGGAATATAGCTATCCAAGAAAAGCAGCCGAAACAGCAGGCAGAAGTTGGGGGGATTTGATGCAGCCCTTCTGCCCTTTCAGTGGTCTTCATGCTTTCTCACCAGTTCTTTTTACACCAAGTGTCTCTGTCATAATGAACTCAACGAGTACTTACCTAATGTAACCCAGAATTTGGTCCAAAACTATTTAAATGACTTAAATAGAAAAGCTTGTTTGTTGGCAGCTGTACCTTTGATTTTTTTCACTGTTTGCTTAGGAGATGGAAGCAGACACTCAGTTCCTGCAAGTTATAGAGCTTTGTTGTCATCTTGTGGTATAATTTGCACTGAATAAGGATGAAACTGAGCCCCTTTGGGTTCTTCTATGCCAGGTCTCCCAGCTCATGGGTTCCAGCTTGGTCCCCATAGGGTGGGTAGGCTCTTAGCTCAGACATCACTTACATGACGTCTGTCACGCTCACTCAGCACAAATGTAAAGGATATCTCTGGGAACTAATAACTCTGGTTTTATAGCATCTGCCTGTCCTTTGAGTTTGAAGAATTATAATATTTGGCTTGTATTGCTATGAATTCTATTGCTGCGATTGGATTTTGCTTTATAAGGTAAGCTAAAATCCACAGGTTGTGACTTTCATAAGGCTGTAGGCTGTAAACACTGTGCCACGTCATACCTGAGGCAGACAAGGCTCTTTACTTAAGCAAGTCTAAATCCACATTAGCAGTATAGTTCAGTAGCAGAGGATGTGGCTGCACATCAGTAAGATAACCTTCAAGTTCTTGTTAGGTTTTGTCAAAAATCAGGTGTGTTGGGAGCATTGATCTGCTTGAGGGTAGGGAGGCTCTGCCCCTGTACTTTGCACTTGTGAGGCCATGCAAAGTGTATTGTGGCCCTTTGCTACAAGAAAGACATTGAGGTGCTGGAGTGTGTCCATAGAAGGGCAATGAAGCTGCTGAAGGTCTAGGTCACAGGTCTTATGATAAGCGGCTGAGGGAACTGGGGTGGTTTGGCCTAGAGAAGAGGAGGCTAAGGGGAGACCTTATGGCTGTCTACAACCACTTGAAAGGAGGTTGTAGCCTGGTGGGTGTTGTTCTCTTCTCCTAAGTGATATGACAAGAGGAAATGGCCTCAAATTGTGCCAGGGGAGGTTTAGATTGGATGTTAGGAAAAGTTTCTTTACCAAAAGGGTTGTCAAACACTGGAACAGGCTGCCCAGGGAAGTGGTTGAATCACCATCCCTGGAGGTATTTAAAAGACATGTAGATAGATATGGTGCTTAGGGATATAGTTTAGTGCTGGATTTGGCAGTCTAAGGTTTATGGTTGAAGCTGATGATCTTAAGGATCTTTTCCAACCAAAATAATTCTATGTTTCTATGAAACTGTGCTCTGAGGAAAGTGGAGGGCAGGGCAGGACCAAAGGTGACAGTGTTCTTTCTGCTTCTCATTTTAAGTAAGTTTTCAAATAACATAACTGTTTATTCTTGTTCTCTCTTGTAAGCAGAATAGGTGTGTTAGATATTAAAAAAAGTAATCCGTTTCATACATAATTAGGTGAGGATCTATGAGGTATAATATGAAGAAGGTCAGTCTTGGCTGACCGAGGTGATTCCCTCCTGGCTTTAAAAAGTATGAGAAGTTGTGTGATCCCTGATGGTGTTGATGAATCAAGTTAATAGAATTTTTAATAAAAGATACAACCGCTGGAACTGAATCCACTGCTATTCTGAAACATGAAATAGATACTTGCCTTATAAAGCTAGAAAGTGTTTGGTTGGTAGCCATGGCAATTTACAGGTGTTAAATTAGCCACAATGGGGCTGCCTTGTTCCCTGATGCAACAGAAATATTTTGAGGCTTACAATGAAAAAAAAATTAATAAAGCCCTGCAATATAAAGTGTAAAGTTCAAACAAGAATGGAGAGGGCAAAGTTATATCTGTATTTCTATGAAATTTCATAAAACGGGATTTTACACTGCGTAATACAACCTGCTGCTTCAACTGAAATAAGGGACTTGGTTTGATATTTTCATTAAATGCGAAGTATTTGTGGATAGTGGTGGCAATTAGGTGTTGCAAATGCAGTCATCAGTTTGAAACTGAGCACATAAAAAGGTATTTTAATAAAAAAATACAGTCACCTTGGTACCTGAATCTACCCCTTATTGTATTGTATGGCAGACACTCTCGCCATTAGACTGCAGTCACAGGTTAACAAGAAAGGAAATTTCAAGGCACAGAATTAGCTACAGGAAAGCTCTCCCATTATTGAATGAATGCAATAAAGACACAGCAAAATTTACAAGGAAAAATTTAATAAAATATTGACTATAAAGGCTACAACATTCTATGTCTGCTTCATAGCTTATGCCCGAACCTATGCGTGTTCAAAAGTCCATGCAAATTGGACTTAATTTACTTTGCCTTTTCCTTCTTCAGGAATATAAAGTGAGCACAATGATTTTCCTTTATTTTATCTATAAATGGTTTCCTAAATGGGAGCTTATAAAAAAGGAGGCAAGGTTAGGCTGTCCAGGATGTTAGAGTGATTATGTCTTGGCAGCACCAGAAGCGGCTGAGTCCAAGGGCCTGGCTGTTAGCATCTAGCCAGCACCCCAGGCTCCTAATCTGCTTAAGAATTGCATGGACAGTGACAAGCAGACTCTTTCCCAGCTTGATTTTTGTAATTGCTGTCAGCTGCCAGCTGAAAATTTTGGGTACATTATTTACCTTTGGCAGTGTGGTGGGCTGTTGGAATTGCCGTACCCAACTCTGTCCGTGATCCTCAAGTTTCTCAGTTGTTTCCATATTAAAAAAAAAAAGTTACTTTCACTGCAGATGTTTCTATTCTGAAATAAGAGTGCAGAAAAAGGGCTTTCAAGGGAGGCTGTGCCCTCTGTCCTTTTTCTTGGGTAGAGCTCACAAGAGGTAGGGGACAAAAGCCACCCCTCTCTAGACCAGTTTTCAGAACGTAAAGGTTCACCCCACAGACACAAAAACTAAACCAATTTCATGTGATGTGTCATGTGTGTGACTGCTCATCAGTGTGACCGTGACTGGAGCTGGTTGAAGAGAACAGTTTGCGAGCTCCTACCTACGCGCAGGAGCGCTCTGCGGCGTGTGACTGTGGGGCAGTCTCCTCCCTCAGCACTCTTAGGAGAGGATACACCAGCACACGATAATATGTTGATTACACTATTGCAGGCACTCAAACCTTAATGCCCATACCCCTCTGGAGCATCTTGAGCATGTGAAGAGCAACAGATTCATTCAAATTGCCCCAGAGAGGTCTGGACAATGTTCCAATTAAAGATTCACCCTGCATTAGAAGTTTTCCTGTGATTGTGCAGTTTTCCGGAGGACCTAAGTAACAGGAGACCTGTACCTCGCTCATACCATCATGGAAAGAAATTTGCCAGCTGGAGAAGGGGTAACATGTTAGGGGGATTAGTAGCACATTGTCATCCACAAATGCAGGTTTCAGTGTCCTCTTCCAGAAAATAAAAACTCTTGGAAGCCACAAGCAGTTTCTGGCCCAGGCGAGGCACTCTGTATGAAGTGTTTTGCTTCTGCAATAGCTTATAGATGAACGGTGGAATAATGACAGGGGCAGGTACATTACCTCAGTGCAGACTGGATGTGAGCACTTACTTCTGAACCCTATCTGCTGTTTCCCTGCGTGCTTCTTATCCTGCAGCCCATGGTGGTCCACAGTGAATTTGCCTGTATCCCCGGCCACTAAGCAAAGTGACTTCTATTTATTTTAAAACTGATGGTGTTGGTGCGCCAGCATTGTCAGTGACTCAGGCAGTGATTAAACACAGAAGTATTTTTCCCTACATTTATGAAACATAAAGATATTTGTTTTGATTTCATCACTGTCACCTCATTAGGCACCAGGAAAGTTAGGTTATACATTGAATCAGTTTTGCACTTGGTTTTGTTTACTTTTCATAAATTAACATGGTAATTCCCTGTAATAAAATTCTTCGTTTACACAAAGATATCAAAAGGCATCGTCCATTATTCTCCTTAATGCTACAGCTTTAGAATGTGCAGCAAAAAACTCTGTTTATATTGCCGCTGATGGAGCACTTACCACAGAGCGTCACATCCCAGATATGCTCTCTTTTAAGAAGCAGGAGAGAAACACTAAATAATGAGAGAAAGCCCAAAGCACACTGACACACCCACCCAAAACAGAAACACCCCCCCCACACACACCTCCTCCATTAAATTGTCTACGATCTTACTGAATTACTTATCCTAATCTCTGATCCTTCCATTTAAATTCCTTTGTCATGGTCTAGCACGTAGCAATGAGGTACACTCCTCTAGACAAGAGAAGGCTGCTGGCCACAGTGTGCAAGGGGGCCATCTGCAGTCATCAGAGCAAGAAACATCTGCAGCAAAGGCAGCACAAAATTTGGACAGACCGTGCCCTTTTAGCATTGGCAAACAACTGTCGCAAGATGTGAAATGCCTTTCAGTCCCACTGTGCCTTAGACGGTTGTGGATTCTGGGTGCCCTTCCCTACTGATCCAAAGTGCTTGCATTTTCTGTTGAGGAAATGGCTCATGCTGCCTCTAATTTTTGATGCTGGTTGGTGTTTGAGAGCATGTTATTTTCATTCTTCTATGTAACCAGTACTGGAGTCGCAGGCTAAGGAAGAAATTGTCCAGCTTACTCACTTCCCACAATGTGGAAGTGAGGTCCTGAGAGCAAAAACAAAGCTTAGCTGAGGCTTCTGTTTCTTCTTTTCTCTCTCTTTCCTCTTTTAGGACTGTTTATGTTTGCATGAGCTGCAGGGGAGCTGGAAGTGCGCTAGATGATCTAGCAAGGCACAAAGCCCCAACAAATATCTGTGTCCTTTATTTGTGTCCTCTCTCAACATTTTTTTTTGGGAGGGGAAAAAGGCTGTCAGAGAAAAGGGAAGGAACTGATGGACTAAAAATTCACTATTGTGCTTTACACCAGTTGACGTTCTGGCCTTGCACAAATGTTGGGTGATTTTAATGAATGGAGCGCACAGGGCAGATGAGATCCGGCCGTGCTTTGCCACAACATATAACAAAAGCATCTGCAGGAAGAGATCTTCTGTGCAGCAAGCCTATGATGATTCTTAAGTATTCTTTACTGGGGATTAAGGAGGGCTTTCAACATTGATACTTTAAAAACTAGGAGGGACATTTTGAAAGCCCTTTAGGTCTTTTTTTTTTTAGGAGAGAGAGAGTTCAGAAAAAATTTTGCAGAAGCTGTACGAGCCTGCACAGAAGATGCACTGTTAGGAATACATCAAAAAATCTTGCAGGTTTAATTTTGGGGATTAAAGTATAAATGTTATGGTATTTAGAAACAGGCTAACAATTAAAGCTTTCATCTAAAAGATACAAAAATCTTGTATGATTGGCATACATGATGGATGACATGATGACGTACAGTAAGTTTTATTAACGTCAGTATTATCACCCATTCAAGATAAGGAGCAGTAAATTAACCATGTTCTGGGAATCAACAAGTTGTAAGAGATTCATCACGCTGTGTTCCAACATCTGGTTGCACATCAATTACTCGCTGGTGGTCTTCAGCCAACACGCCGGGTTACAGCAGCTGTAGTGCAGGAGGGTTCTAACTCCCACGGCAGACAGGAGTGGATGCTGTGGGTGTGGAGGGCTGACCTGGCTCCTGTGATAGAGGCTACCGCTGCAACCGCTGAGCCCGGCCTGCAGTGTGCGTGAGGAGTTGAACAGCCACAGGAAGGGCAGGAGCTACAAACAGGTATGAGGTCTTCAGCCAAGTTAGGAAAAACGTGGAGCAAGTAGTATTGGAGCATTAGGGAGGAACCATACCCAGGGAAAGCTCTCAGCACAGGAGCGGGGTTAGTGTTTTGGCAACCTTCTTGTGGAAGGAGCCTCTCCATCCCAAGGGTCATGTCCTCAGGCTGGCCAGAGGCACGTTAGCAGGTGGCTGGGGCTGTCCTCCTCCACCCAGATGGTCTCCCTCTGCTCTCCCACTTCCAGAGAGACTCCTCTTGCCATGAGGGCTTCTTGTTGGCCTTGATCCCAAATCCACACAGTTTATGGAAAGATTCCTGCTAAGGTCAGCTGCTTTGGTTTGAGTTGCTACAGAGTCACTCTTGAATGTTGGGAGGTCACAGAGGGGTTCTGAGCCTCCGTCAGGTGTCAAGAGTGGTGTGGGGGGGGAGGGGGCGAGGAGCAGTGATAGGCATGGCCATGCCTGTGAAAGGCCAGAGCTGCTTGAACTCATTCTCCACCCCACCCCCCGCGTTTTAGGGATTTTTATGGAAAACACATTTGTAATGTATTCAATTGCATCTATGCAGGGGAGAATTAGATTGGCATAAAGGTAAACAACTGGCAAATTATTCATAACTCAAAATCAGCCCGATGTCTTTTCTGTTCCAAAACTTTAGAAATTAGAGACTGCTCACCAGATGTTATAAAAGAAATTACTAATTTAACTGCTAAACTGCTAAAAGGCTCACTCCGGTAATATTCTCCTGCAGAAAATGTCTGTGTCTTGTTAAATGTTTATTGAATACTGTAATTATATTACATTTGCTGTTAAATGTTATTGACATTTTTGAATAAAAAGGGGGTTTTCTGTTGGTTTTTTTTTTTTTTTAATCCAGGCAGGATCTATAATGTGAACATCTGGTTGCAGCCTAATGTGTGGCATTGAAGCAAAAAAAATAGAAGTATCTCCCAGCCCTCAAAGAAAAAAGCTTTCTGCCAATGGTTTTCTCCATGTATTATTTTTTCAAGGTAGCTCTGACTTTTGTAGCACCAGCTATGATTAAGTACCAGGACTTTCTCGCTATCAGCAAATGTTTAAAGGCAAGTAACCAGCAAAGCTTCAGCAAGCTGATGGCTGGTGAAGTAAGGATATATTTAGCAATGAAACAGCTGTTTCTTGAGCAATAACCCAGCTGTTTGGCTTGGAGAATACCTGTTAGAGTTATTAATCATATTAAAAAGTAGAAAAAAACCCAACCCTCTTGACTCTAGAAGGCATGAAACAGACATTTTAAGGGCTTTTTTTATATATATAAAAAGGTGGCTTTGTCACTATAAGGAGAGTAAGGAAAAAAGAAGGGGGCGGGGGGAGCAGAGAGGTTAGGAATCTTTTAGAAGTATATAGGAATTTAAATAGATGTGCTTAATATTGCTGCCAGCTACCAACCAAGTTTCTTTTCCTCATTTAGTGGGTGATGCTCTTGTAAAACTTGCAAAAGGTATCATGGTGTTTTCAGTATTTATTCCCTCCCCTACATCCTTCTGTTGAAATACCGGGAAGGGTTCAGATGTGATGCTGGCAAAGTGCAACACTCAGTCTACATTTATTTTTTCCCATTTCCCATTGGTAATGGAAGACAGAAATTTGGCTCTCTTCAGCCTTGGGACCTATCCATAACTCAAAGAATGTGATTTCTACTGGAGGCTAGAGTAAGGAATATGTATAAAATTCTGCCATCTAGCTGGAATGTTAAAGACAGACTTTCTTTTATAGGGTTTCCCTGTCACACAGTAGATTTAATCGAGAGAACCAGTCAGTTATGGGATGCTTGTGCTGCACAGACATGAGACACGACTCCAGTATTTAAATTGCAACTTCTGCTATTCATAAAGGTGTTGCTGCCTGGGAACACCTCCCAAAGCAAGAGTTTCCTTGTATATAGACAGGACCCGATCCTGGCCACTGGATATACATAACAAGTAATTCTAGTGGCTCCATTGTTATTCCAGGTGGTCCTATGCTGCACAGCTGGAACCACCAGAAAAAAGACCTATGTATGTACAAAGCACATGCTCTCTGGACAATGCATTAATTCATTAAAAAGTGGACAGGTAAGTTTCTTTTGGCTAGGTCTGGGGGATTTTCTGACTTAGGGTATTTGAGTTTTCATTTGCCTTATGTCTTTTTAAAGAATAAGTAAACAGAATCAAACTCAGGTATTTTAAACATCTCAGACCTGTGCTACTTTTTTTTCAGATGGAACTGAACTTTGCAGTTTTTCTTAACCAGAATGCAGTATCTTGATCTGTCAAAATGAAATTTTCATTCTAGGGGAAAATGAATTGGAGAGCAATCTCGTAAAGTTATACTTTTTTATTTATATCATCAATTTTTATAAAACTGTCCATATGAAGAGAAATCTATCTGTCAACAATGAAAATAGCTCAGGCTTCCATCAAAGAATTAATTCATGCATTAAAGGCTACAGGGACTATCACAGCTAAAATCTGCTCCCATTTATCATGGTTTACATTTTTTGTCTTAGAGTAATCTGCCTGTTGTACTGCAGAATGACTTGAGGGTCTGGCAGCATTCCCTCTCAGCCTCACATGAGAGAGGATGAATGTGCACACTTTTGCCTCGGGGCTGGACATACATCCATCCCTTCCTTCACTGGGTATGAGCTTACTTTTCTCCTTGTGGCCCCATGACTTCTCCACACTTGAAAATGTTTTGGGAAGGAGGCAATCAGAAGAGCACATCATGAGCCGCCACCAGCATTCACCTGCCAATGACTCCATGGCATTTAGTAGATATACCACTTCAGCATCTAAATGTATGATAAAAATATGCCTGGTCTCAGTAAATATTATGCCAAATGTATTGGGTCTGGCTGAGATGGAGGTAATTGTGTACTGGTGGCCAATAAGGTGTTGCTTACATACCCGGGTTTGGCTGTCACGGAGTGGTGCTGGTGCACATCAAGGCTGACTCTGCAACATTTATACCCCCCTCAGCAGTAGGCTGGGGGTGGGTGAGATCCTGGCGGGGGACACAGCCAGGACAGGTAACCCAAACTGACCAAAGGGGTATTCCTTACCTTATGGCATCTGCTCAGCAATAAGAAGTGATAGGTAAGGGGAGGGAGTGGGGGCATTGATTTTTCTAATGTTTGTCTTCTGGAGCAACAAACATTATAGCCTGGTTTTTCTGGAAGTGGCTGGACATTGTCTGCTGATGGGAAGTAGAGAATAATATTTTAGTTTTGCTTTGCTTCTGCACATGGCCTTTTTCTTTTATTGTATTAACCTGCCTTCATCTTTAACCACAAGTTTGGGGTTGGTTTCTCCATCTTATTTTTCTCCCCTCTCTGTCCTGCTGAGGGGGTGTGTGATAGAGCAACTTGGTGGACACCTGGTGGTTCAACCAGCAGGTTCAACCACCGCATCAAGGTATCATGTCCAAATAGACACAAACAACTTACAGTAAGACAAAGCAGCACTATACTAAGATAATTTTATAGATCAATGGAATTATTCTTAGCTTGCAAAAGGTATTTGTGTTTTCAGATTCTCCTTTTCCCCCAGAACAACACCAAGACCTAGCCTGCAGTTGTATTTTCCCTTAGTGTTTCTTGAAAGTCAAAGAGAATTCGAAGCTTGGATCTGAGGTGATGCAAAGCCCCCCATTAATTTCAAGCACGTGGGTGGAGATTAAATCTGGTCCTTACACTCAGGATGCCAAAGAGTTTATCCTGTAGTGATTTATATGTCTCCACCTGCTCCAGTGTGGGGTCTCTCCACAGGCTGCAGGGGCATCTTTCTCTCTGGCACACCTGGGACACCTCCTCTCCACCCCCTTTTTCACCCGCCTTGGTGCCTGCAGTTTCTTACATCTTCTCAATCCCTCCTCTGGTGGCAAAAAGTGGCTGCTTGCATTTATTTTCTTCTTAAATATGATTCCCAGAGGCACTGTGGCCATTGCTGATGAGCTTGGCCTTGGTCAATGACTCTGACCTTGAGCCAGCTGGTGTTTGCTCTGTCAGGCCTAGGAAAAGCTTCCAGCTGCTTCTTGCAGAAGTCACCCCTGCAGCTCCATGCCCCCCCACCCCAAACCCAGCCACGCAAAACCACAACAGGTTTCTATCTTATGTTTCATAAAACTAATAGGAACGCCATTGGGAAATACTGAATTGGATTGAAACTGGACTGGAAGTTACTGGGATAGAAGGAAGAAGGAGGTCTGACAAGACTGATAGCTCATCCCAGATTAATTTCTTTAGGATGCCTCACTAAAAATAGTGCTTTCATTTTAATGACAAATAATAAACATGCACATGGATATAACATGATAGAATGCTTTGAGTTGGAAGAGACCTCAAAGATCATCTAGTTCCAATCCCTCTGCCATGGGCAGGGATACCCTCACTAGACCAGGCTGCCCAAAGTCCCATCTAACCTGGCCTTGAACACCTCCAGGGACTTATAAAATTCCACAATTTCTTTATGGATTTTTAGATGTATAGGGAAAGATCCCATGTAAATTATCTTCATATAAATTTTATATTATGGTGTGATTATTGATATTGAAGTATGAGACATTATCATAATGATTGTATTTAAATGGTTTGTATTTGTATAAGTTATATTCATGGATGCACACATCTACATACGTTACAGATGTGTGTATATATATTTTACAGAAAGATAAACAGAAAAATCTTGCTAATAGTACCTACCTACAAATGTTTGGAAAAAAAGAACTTAATTTCCTAAGTGTAATCCTTGAGAAAATTCATTGGTTTTGTTTCTTATCTGTCTGTTCACGTCCCATCCAAAGCTGGATATTGTGCAATAGCCTGCCTATGTGCTGGTCTAAAAAGAGACAAATAGTAAAAGATTTTAAAAGTTATTGCCATAACATAATATTTTAATCGTCTGTAAAATGATGTCTTTTGTTAAGTCAGGCATTCCAGCAAATGAGCACTATATTAATACATGAGAAAAAAATTTGAAACTGTGAATTTATCTGTAGATCTAGCCCCTTGCTGTCCACAAATTTCCAGGCTGACCATGGCTGGAATGTCTTTTTGCAGAACTTGACTTTTGTGTATTGCTTTCAATTGTGCAGCATTTGCTTCTTTTTCACTCATTGCTGCTGGCCAGTTGAGACCACACTTTCTGTTGGCTGGCTGGATTAGTGCACAAGAATTCCTTGTGAAATACTTGTTAATTACATTACAATGGGAAAAGGATAGTCTCCAAATGGTGTACATTTATTTTTAAAAGACCGTACCTTAGTAACATGTATTAAATCTCTAACCCCAATCTAAATTCTAACATTTCATTAGTGTTCTTACTTATTTATTTACTTTTATGGAGCAAGGATACAAAGTTAGTCTTCAGAACCCAAAGCTTTGTTTTATATACAGTTCCTAAGTGTAGCTGAATCCAAGGAAAAATACACCAGAAAGTAGAAGGCACCAACTGTTGGGAGGATTTTTTCTAGGATAGTTTTTATTCAGATATGTTTTGCTTTTCATAAAGAATTCAAATATGCTTGCTTAAGCAATGCCATCTGCAGGCTTTCTAAAGGCAGGGATGTTGTGCTTCCAGGTCTCTATTCTTCAGACTTAAACCCATTCCAAACGTTCCACTTTCACTTTGATGCCATTGACTTATAGAGGACTATGTGCCAGTCAAAGAGGTAAGCAGTGGGGTTGGAGTGAAATGTCCTCATTTGCCACCCTTTGCCAACATATGCATTGTTTGAAAGATAGAACTAGTCATACAAATGTGTATAGACCTGCAAGATGTCCTGGCTGCCTCCTGATTTCTCACTGCTGGAGCAAAAATCCTGCCAAAAGTAGTTTGTCACAAACAACACTGATTAAAAAGAAAAACAAAAAAACCAAACCCAAAACCTGTTCCACTTCAGTCTCTGGGGATAGCAGTCCCCAAACTTCTTCTGCATCAGAAATTGTAAACAGGGGCTCCTCTTGAACGGCACAGATGACAAACGGGTTTTGTGCCTCTTTTGCCTGGTAAGGCAGTACATGTCAAGCAGAGGTTTTCACCTTGTAGTTCAGCTCTTTACACAGTTTAACTTGATGCAATTAAGGACATTTTATTCTTTTCACCTGAAGAGCGATTGGACACTCTAAATCTTGCCTGTTTTTCAAACTAGTTTAGTTAGGCTGATGAAAAGTATTACCTCTCTACACGCTTGGCCTTCTTATACCTTAGACCATGATAGCTGTAACACTACTTACAAAAAAAAGCATCTAAAAACCAACACATTTCTTATAAAGTTGAAGGTAAATGTCAACATTTTTATAATCCATGAGTACCAAGAGCAAAAGCAATATGTAGAAATGCTGATAGTCTGACCCCTAATTGTTTTTAAAAAACATTGTTTCTTTAAAGATGCTGCAGTCACTTTCTTTTCCTCTCTCATAGTACTAAATCTCTCAGAGCACTGATAGTTCTGCTTGAGTCTGACTCCTTGAAGAGGACCTTGTACAGCTTTGTACTCCAGCTTTCTCTTAGTATTTACTCATCCTTGCAAGAATCCTTGTCACCATGTGATGCAAAGCAAAAAATTCAAGTAAACTCTTCTTAGCACTCTGAGCTGTTACATCTGAGCTAGGAGGACCAAGGCACACATAAAGATATTAACTGCATTAGCATTGCAGTGTTAGAAGGAGCAAATGATACACAGCTCTTGACATCAGTGGAAGGACCACTGGAAGTCCAGAGGAGGTGAAGCTGTTTATCCATTTTCAGTTGTTTTGTAGGCACTGGGGCCATAGGCAAGTTTGCATCTGAAATGAAATGCAATACACGGAATAAATAGAAGCCAGACACGACATCAGCAAATGTGGAAGGAAACAACTTTTTCTACTACTAAAGCTTGTTCTGGGAGAAAGTCCTGCTAAAAGTCCACATGTAAGATCTTTAAAGTAGAGGTTTCTCTCTCCAGGACAATAGCATTTGCAGGGAAGACAAAAGGAATTCAGTTGACGGTATTAATAGGAAGTTGGTGGAGGTTTAGGATGTTTCTTTGAGGAACAGGTCTCCATGAGATCCGGGAGAAAGAGGATGTGATATATGTCCATGTGATTCATGTTAATATGGAATAATGTTGGGGGAATAATGACATACCCTTTTATGGTCATGGGCCTAGGAGGGACAATTTAAGATCTTCCATGTACTGAATGAAGTATGTTGAAGCAGCAACAAACCATATAAAGGATGTGCAAAGCTTTGCCTAAAGGACCACAAGGTAGCACATTGTGTGCATTGTGATACCTCAGGAGAAACAACTTGTCTCTGAGAAGAAGGTAATCAACAAGAAGAAGGGAAGAAGAAGAGGAAGGCACTGAGTCTGCAGAACCAGCTGCCTGATCGTTAGTAAGACAAAAGCTACAGGATGTCTTTTGGGGGTTGCCTGGCCAGCACCCCAGCATGTCAGTTTAAGATGTATATGGTTGTTATGTCTTGTGGGGGTCGCCTGGCAGCACTCCAGCATGGTAGTTTAAGTCGGTGGGCTGTGCTATCCCTGGAAGGTATACAAGCCAGGGACTGGAACTGTTCAGTGTGCGTCTTGATGGAGCAGAGACCCCCGGCACACCCAGTGCTGACTGTGCACCCCAGCACTGTTTGCTTGCTTTTATTCATTTAATAAATTGTTCAATTTGGTTAAAATCCTGTTTGGACCAAGTAATTTATACAGAGGGTTTTTGGTTTTTTTTCAAGGCACTGAAATCAGGTGAGTAGAGAAACTGATCACTGAAACCTTCTCTAATTTGGATGCCACAAGCATAAACCAAGCCTGCAAGAATAAATGAGATGCCTCTGGGTCAGGCTAGGTTTATGCTGTAGCTGAAGCACTGACAGATAACCTAAGGCTAGAATTAAAAAAGGAAAAAAAAAAGTTCTGTCATTTTTTAGGAACTTCAGGCATGAATACTAAATCTGAACTAACATTCGCCCTCCCTCCCAGGGTTCCTTCCCAACTAAGTCATCCTGTGATTTTAAGCATGATCTTCTTCAGCTGTACTGTCTTTTGCAATACTGGTGAGAAATAAAAAGTTCCAAGTTGCAAATGTTCTACATCCTGAGGGACTGTTTCTGTTTGGCAGCCTATAGAATGGTGGCCTGGACACTAGCTTCATGAAATCACTGTCTGCCACTTTATTGTGTTATGCTCCCTCTTGCAGAGTGGGTTTTTTAAGTCTTGCAACCAAACCAAGTTGTTTCTGTAGCTTCTCATCTCTCCCCTTTTCTTGTTCCTTTTACTACATTTACGCAAAATGAGCACTGCTTACACTTCTTCATTGCTAACATTATCTACATATCGACAGCTATCTGCCAGTTATGCTCTTTCTTTATAGGAACACAATTGTAGTCTTAAAAAAGCTAATGCTAAGCCTCATTTCTTTCTTTCAAGGCTTGGAAGGACTTATAAATCATCACAATGGGAGCTAGTAAAGACTATATTAAGCCACTATCAACCTGATGTAAATATTTCTTTGACAGGGCCATCAGCCCTCAAACCATTACACTCACTGCTTATTCTCCAGTATTGCAAAGCTATTTTGGTAAAACAGATGGAAAGCTATAGAAGTGCCTTTCACCTGATCTTGTGATATCTTCAAGCTTTTATGTAGGAGGGTGGTCTCACAGTTACAGCACGGGGGAATAACACAGAAGAGCTTGCTTCATTCCCAGCCCTCACCCAGATTTTTCTGCAGGACTTCAAACAAGAGAAACTGGATGGACAGCGGAGACTGTTGGCCAGAATTTGGTATGCACAAGCTTTGTGAGGGTAAAGAAATGAGGGAGGCAAAATTTTCTCTGCCTTGGCCACCTACATTCCTTGCCTTAAAGTGATGGGCTATACTTTCCTCTTTCTAAAGATGATAATTAACTGTCTCATAGTTATATCACAAGAGTAAAGGAATGTTTTCTTGACTGCACCACATAGGTGTCTTTCTACAAACTTCTGCAGATAACTGCATGTGCCTCTTCCTTCTCTTTTTTCCCCCCTCCTCCTTCTTTTCAAGTTGTCTAGGAAACTCTCAAGAATCTTTAGACCTATCACTCTGAAATGCATTACATTGCCTGGCATCAGAAAGATAAAGCACCTGAATCCATCAAATTAACATTTCACCATTGACAAAATGAGCTGTGCTGTTATCAGAGATTTACCTGCTTACTCACTGCTATTTCTTGCATAAATACATACGTGTGGGTTTTTTCCTCCGTGCTTTTATAAACCTTGCAATGAGGTTGATTCCTTCTGCTGAGAGATTTAGTTGTTGGTATACATTTTCCACTGCAATGATGAAAGCCAGCTAGAATTACTGCTGAGTGAACTAGAGCAATCCAGGATTATGATGAATGGGAGTAGTGAATGATCTGTGACTGACGTAAGCAAAACACTATTGAGTTTGAAGCGCCTGTAATTAGAGGGACATGATACTTCAGCCGAACATTGCCATGTCAAACATGGGACAAATACGATATCCGTCTTCCAGTACTGAAAGCTTTTGAGTGAGAAATGAGTTAGTCACAAAGTGGTGCGTGGTTCTTGCACAGCAGGCTAACTCACCCACTGCACAGCTTCAGCAGACCAGGTCTCGTTTACATCAGGGCTGCATTTGGCAAGTGAGAACTGAAACATTGGGAAATGTCCCTTCTGAGCTTGAGCTGACCCAGGTCACATAAAGTCCGGCCATCAAAGTTTTGGTCTCATCACTAATCAGGAAGCGACCCTTTTCTCCTACAGCTTCTCATACCTACTGGGCTCCCCTCTGGAAAATACCTCAGGCAACATGACTCCGTGCTCAGGGTGCTGCCTCAAAATAACTTATTTGGGCCCTTGAATTTGAACCAATAGCGTTGCCCACTGGAAACTATAGCTCATGGGTGGTTATGTCAGGATTGTGTCAGGTGGCAGCTGGAAAGCTTACCTCTAAGGGTAGTGTTTACTGAGCTGATGATCATACTTAAAAGGATGTAACCCATATACAGGAAATCACGGAGATAAAGAAACCCTGTTTTTCTAGTAAATCTCATTTCTAGTGAAATCTAAGTGTTTCTGAGCCATAACTCAAACCTGATTGTGGGCAAAAGTAGGTAATAATAGAACATCGTCTCTGGAGGAGAAACCAAGCAGGTCAAAGTAATTGGCTTTATTAGAGGAGACGGAAAGTGGACAGAATATTGTTTTTTGGAGGCAGGAATCGGGAGTGCGGATCTTTGCCTCCTGTACAAAGCAGTATGTATAATGAGAGTATTGGTGGCATAGAGTGGACCTTAGGTTCACCCCAGTCCTCATTTCCTGAGGTTCTTTTGACACCGTTGAAGTGTATTAAAGACAATCTTCTCTGGCAGCATTTCAAGAGAGAAGGGATATTATGAAATGCAGCGAGAGCGGAGAAAAATAAATGTTCATCAGTAATGTCCTTTTAACACTGTATATGGAGAGGGGGACTGTGACCGTGTGCACACATGTAAGTAATCTGGATTTAAACTGAATTTAGGTTAAATGCTGTCAGATGCACAAAACGAACAGGAAAAAAAAGATGCTTCTGTTCTGCATTGCCCACATTTGGGTAAGTTTGGCTGGTAACAACTGTGACCAAAGAAAAGTACTAGAAGAGGGATTCATTTTGGTGCTGTTCCTTTAGGAGAAATGGTTGGTAACCAGTTGTGGTGTCTCACGCAGGCTTTCTTACATCTCTTTCCCTTCACTTCTCTAAAGGGAAATAGATCAGGGCCAGCACACTGTATATATTAGCAGGTTAACATACTGGGCCATACTTGCACTTTATTGTAAATGTTTTTGGTACTTCTTCTAAGTCTGTGTTTACCTTGGGTATTTTCTTAGTTCACACATGTGAAATAACAGCTGGGACTTGCCAAAATATAACAGTCAAGTGCGGTACATGTAGTAGCTTTAAAACTAACACAGGTGTCCTAGATCCCTTACACAGAATAAACAGAAGCACACGATCAAGAGTGTGCCTAACTGCTCTCTTCTGGAAGTGACGCGCCTCGAAATGCTTGAGCTGACAATTGCTGTGGTCTCTCAAGAAAGATACATCACATGGGTGAAATGCTGTTGATTTCTGCAAACAAGTACAACATCTTTTTTTTTTTTTAAATAGAAATGTAGTTATCATAACTGGTATCTACCAATTTACACCCTTTTTCTTTTTTTCATTTAATGAGTGCAGTTCATTCCCGGGTCACACCAGGAGCAGAAGGACAAGACCTCCATCACTGGAAAGACCACCCAGAGAGGAGGAAGTTGCACTTGCCCAGGAGGGAGTAAAGGCAAGAAGGTCCCAATGGTTTCCCTACAGAGCCCAAGCCACGAGTACCAGCAGCCTTGCTGGTGGAAGTGTGGGGGCCCCGGCCATGCAGAAGGGGCCTGTTTCTTTTCAGTGTGAGTACACCTCATTTCCCTTGTGCTGGCAAGGCGAACAAGGGAATGCAAATGCAGGGAGCTGCTTGTTGGGGTTTTTTTTTTGTTATTGTGTTTTTTTCCTTTGTTGAGAGTTTTTGCTAGCATGATTTGTTACCACTGGCACAGGCTGCCCGGGGGGTTGTGGAGTCTCCTTCTCTGGAGATATTCAAGACCCATCTGGACACCTACCTGTGTGACCTGTCCTAGGGAGCCTGCTTTGGCAGGGTGGTTGGACTAAATGATCTCTGGAGGTCCCTCCCAACCCCTACAGTTCTGTGATTTTACACTGTGCTACTGCTTCTACATACGCAAGAGAAATGAAATAGGATATAGTACGGCAATGGCAGCTACTATGCTTGGAGGAGGAACTTGCCATGAGTTTGCACAGCTGAAGCCAACGCAGACTGAATAAGCACTCACAAGTCCCACTGATAATGCACAGGAGGAATGTGAATTCAGGACAAAATTCAGGGAATTGGGCAAAATTCAGGGAATTCTGTTCTTAGAGCAGTTTTGGCTCCACAAAGGTGGCATGCATAAAAGCAAAATGCCTGTGGGGACACCTGTGCCATCTTGTTGCCTGCCTGCGTGACTGACTGGAAGGAGATAAACAAGCCTAGGCACATGCAAGAGAGAATAGCAGCTGGTTGCTGCTACCAAAGCAGTATTGCTTTGCAATGATAGCATTCAGAGTAGCATCCAAAGCATTATAAGTGAAGACACTCACTTGGCAAGTTCACTCAACAGGAAGTTGCATTTTCCATAGCGATTTCATTGACCTACGCTTTCTCATGAAAGTGTATGATTCATGCTGTCTGTAAGGATAGAAACTAAGCTGTGGAAAAGAACTGTCAATTCTCTGGAATCAACGTACTCAGTTTAAGAATTTGTAAGACTGGACAGAGGTTTCCAAAACTAAAAATACAGCTTATTTTGAAAAACACCCCCACATTTGCATTATGAGCTCTAGCGTACAAAATCCCATGGAAGTACCTGGAGTTTTGCTGTCATCAAAAGAAAAGCTGGGAATTTATTTCTAATTGCATCATGCAAATTTGTACATAAAGACTATAAAAAAAAATTGCCATAGAAAGGGTTAAATATCTAAATATCCAACTTGTTTTCACTGCAGGACCAACCTAAACTAAGCTTTAGATGGTCCCATAGCTGTATTGGGTCTCTGTGCCTGAAAGGTTGTCTGCTTTCTTCCAGCTTTATCAGTTGATCTGATGCAAGATACCACTTCTCCTCAGAGCTTACCTTGCTGTGTTCTGTAGATATCGCAGCCCAGTAAATCTCACTGGGTGTTTTGTTCTGACCTTTCTGTAGAAGTAAAAGTGTCTTGGATTCTGACCTAGATTCCTGAATACTTTTCTTGTAGATAACGTAATGCATCTCATTTTCCACACTGTGTAGCACAGCATTAGTCGATTGCAAGAGGATCAAGGAAGTGAATTATTGCTACTTCACAACCAAGAGAGCTGATGATCCTGAAGGTAAACTTGTCCATTTGGAGACATGAGATGAAGAAACAAGATTTAATGAACTGCTTTGAGAAAAGGGAAAAACCAGTCTGTGTCCTGGTTTACCAGTATATTCCAGTTATCCCTTGGGACAACTGTATTTCAATACAATGCCCGCTTTCTTTTGAATACGATCCTTGAAATTTCTTTTAGGCCACCTAAAATGTCATGACTTTTTCCTTCATCAATCAAAACATATTTTTTTTAACTGCAGGATGTTTGTTCAGTAGAGCTCGCTGTTTTTCTTTCACTGATTTTCTTTTTAATGCACAGTTGTTGAAAACTTAATTTTGAGTTTAGTCAGCTTTGTTCAAGATGCATTGCTGTTCCAAGTAGAATTTGTGGTATGTTTTCTGCAGTCTGTAAGGGACGTACAGCATGATGGATGATGTTTGGAATGAAAAGCTGAATGAATACAGGCATTACCAAAGCTGCTCTCTTGATCTGAAAAGAGAAATCCCTTTCGTTGTTACTTCTTGATAAGGAATTTACAATGACATTGTTGAAAAAAATTCCCTCTGAAAAATAAATGCTACTTCAGATTTAGCAGTAAGATGGTGTTTGTGGGGTGGGGTTTTTTGTCTTTGTGACATAAGAATATAAGAACATTTTTTAAGTGTCGGGGGGGTGGAGCGGTGTGGCGTTCCTGTTTTGACTTTATGGTCACTTATTAATCTTTCTACTCAAAATTGGCACTTTCTTCCCCTAGAAGATTTTGATCCTCTCTTATATTAGTGTTGCTCACCCAATATTAGTAGCAAGACCTGGTTTTTGCTACTTTTTTATTCCTACATAGGAAGGCCCAAGCAGTCCTCTAATGCCCAACATGTTAATTTGCTGCCTTAGAAAACTGAGTATAGTGACCCAAATGCATGGTGCTGTTTTCAGCAAGGCAAGAACATGTTATTACCATCAGGTAATCTCCTGAAGTTCAGCAATTAGGGAATGTTCTCTTATTCTCAGATGGGAGGAAAAAAATTAGCAGCTTGTCCTATATCAGGGTCCAGGGAAATGTGGTCTGTGGTCAGGAGGGCTCTGTGCTGTGGCCAAACCAGATTTTAGGTGCTACAGCATATGAGGCTTTGGTGGGAATATTGTGTCACTAATTCATTCCCTCTGACTCCTTTGGCAGATGGGGGCTTTTTCCTCTGGGGATAATTGAGAGCAGGGGCCACAGCTGATTGCCAGGGTGTTCCCTTTAGCAGTGGCAGAGGAACACATGCTTTCAGTGATTACTGTGTCGTACATTTGAGAGCTGTTTTCTATATTTGTACCACTGGAAAATAAACCTAAGAACCATGAAATAAACCTAAGAAACCTGCCTAAGAACCACTCCAGTTTGGGTGGGCTTTAAGAAACAGGGAGCTGTGGGGCACAGCCCACTTCTTGTACCCGATCTCGAGAGCAAAGTAAACGAGATCTTTAAACTGATTTGCATTGCCTCCATACTGTTAGCAACTGGCATGCTTCCGAGAGGATAGAGATGATGTTCTTTAACCAGTGACTTTTTGATCTGTGTTCCTGGACCACTAAGAAAGTGAGCGTGGTGTCAGTAGGGCTGACGTCATGGAATCGGGTCCATGCATCCAAAGAGGTGGCAGAGTGGCCAGGACAGAAGCCCGCCTGCCAGGAGGGATGCTGGTCTGTAACTGCAGGCTGCTGATACATGGGAACCTGCACACAGAATTTTTCGCTGCATTCCCTCTCAGTTGTGTGTGTATATTTGGGCACTAAAAGCATTGTAATGTTTGAGGATAAAAGATACTAATGGAGTGGTATCTTTCAGCATCACATGAATTTACATGCTTAATTTACATATTGCAATTGTCTTCCTGGTGGTTTAATTAGCATGGTATGAAATCAGCATGAAAAACTGCAAGTCCCTGGTATAAAACAATCAAACAGACAATCTCTTCCACAAGCATGTTCCTGTTATAATGTTGAGAGGCTAACTTCTCAGCTAGTGTGAACCCACACAGCCGGCTGTTCCAGATGTTGTCTTACGCCAACTGAGAATCTGGCCCCAATAGCTTGGTGCTTCCTGCCCTAATAGTGTCTAATAGTGTCAAGAAGTGATAACAGCAGGCAAAGCTTTAGATCGTAAGATCTCAGAGGTCCTGGGGGAGAAAACAGCCTTCCTAGCTGTTTGAAGGCTGAGGAAGTCAAAGGATGCTGATCCAACAGTATAATCTACAAAATACAGTGACAAATAGGAGAGTTAACCAATTGCCTCATTCCGAATTGCTGAGCACAGGCAGATTTGGCCTCTGTGCCTGCAGAATAAGTTGTTAGCCGATGTGATTATCTTGCTGATAACACAGAAATCTGCCAGGGAACAAGTTGTGCCTGAACCACCACTCCAGCCCTGACAGGTTCCCCCTGCTCCCGCACCTCTCCCCTCGCCCTCCCCATCTCTCTTCCCGGGTGCTGGCTGCTGGCTGCCTGTGAATGACAGGAATAGGTGAACTCTCCTTCTCATGCAAGGGAGTGTTACAAAGAGCTGGAAGCTTCCCAGGGAATGGCACTGGTGCCGTGCCAGAGGAGCTCCTGTCAAGATTTCGGGGCGGGGAGGAAGTCCACTGCTGTTCTCTCTCCAAGAAAACACATTTCTAGCGCTCGTGGCTGCAGACAAAAACCTTAAAACCTAAATACCTGCCAGCTCACAAAAGAGGGTAAAAGAAAGGAACCCCATTTTTATAAGTCAAAGCTGGTTTGGTTTTTATTTTCTTGCTTTCCCTCCAGCTGTGGTTGAACCCCAGGGCTGCTGCTCTCTGAGCGAGAGGCAGCCACTGTGGCTGGCAAGCGAAGCTGGGGCGAGCTGGGCCTCTCCTTCCCCTCTTCTTCCTTCTGCCCACCCCACACCCATGGGCAGGGCAAAGGGCGAGAAGCCCTCCGGCAGGCACCACCCCACAGCTGCATCGTGTCAAAGCAGAGGATGGGAGGAGGTTAGCACGGCGCTGTGTGGGGACCACACAAACGTGGCCTTGTGCTCGTGGCTGGACATCACCAGCAGCGAGAACGTGCTCTTTCCCACAGGTGCGTTTTGTCTGTGGATAAGTAAGCCCAGTGCCCAAAGCTTTCAGAAAAGGCTTTTCAGACATACCCCCAAAGAGGAAAAAGGAAGTTTTGAAAGGTGGGATCTGAGGAGAGGAAGTGACTCATGGGCTCAAAGAGAGATGGACAGGGAGCGACAGCCGGCCAGAGGCAGCAGAAGCGATCCCCAACTGTGCTGAGTCGTGGGAATGGGGGTGAGGAAGGAGCCTGAGCTACCGTCCTACGCTTGCCTCCCGAGCATAGGGTTTTTAATGCACCCCCTCGCAGCCAGCTCCCAGGCTTACCATGCATGTGGGTTTGGAGGGGACTCTGGCTGTCGTCCTGCTCAGTGGAGCCCTGTGCTGAGCATGCAGCACCCATGGCATGGCAGCCTTCCCAGCTGCCCGGACACACCATCGGTCCCACCCTGGCTGCAGCCTGTCCCAGAATGGTCCAAGGAGTAGAATGTAGGTGAAGAACAGGAGATTTTTGCCCTTGTTTTGCAGTTTGCAAATAGCTGCCTTTTGTAACATTACCACACAAAGAGCAGAGGAGGCTTGGGTTTTACAGGGTTTTGTGAGAGGTGTGATGTGAAAGTCATGTTTGGGGCTTTTGCACAGGTGCCTTGCAGAGCATCTTCATCAGGGTGGACTATTTTTCCATTGATGTGATGCCCTCTTTTACCTGACTGAGGAATCAGCTCTTGTCCTTCACCCTCTCCTGTACCTTGCAGTCTCGGCAGCTCCTGGAAGAACGAGTTTTCTCTCCTAATACGGAAGCTCAAATGGTCAGGACTTTGTGAAAACTCACTGAGCAATTTCCTGGCTTTCAAACAATTTCCCCCTTTAATTATGGTGTTCTAATAATATGTATTTTTTTTAATTAACTGATCTCTCCTTGATCCCTCATGTGGAGTACTGGAATAATATTCTGTCTGTAATTCTGTATGGTGTGTCCTAGAAAGGAAGTGAGGGCAGAGATAACGCAATGTTACTTTTTGTTCATTTATATTTATTATTTATTTATCTGTAGTCACTTGTCATATGGGCCAAGTAAGGTAGATCAGATGAAAGCGCTCATTTTGAATGTTGAATTAGACCCTTTTTTGCTGACATCAGTAGTGTTACAGGACTCGCTCACCACCGTAGTCGAGACATACACTGCAGGAATATTACCAATCCAAGTTTTACTGGCTTTCGCTCTGTGGCACTGACTAGTCTATTTGTAACGTGTGTGTAAACAGAACTGCATATTAGTTAAGCACTTCAGGCATTGTTTAAAGCATCTTCTTCCCCAGAGGACTGAAGCGCTAGAACTGGGAAAGAACTATTTCCTCCATCTCTGAGGTCACAGGACTGGAATTAAAACAAATGGTTAGACTTTGCTGTAAAAGCTGAAAATAATGCTCTACAGTTACATCTGCAAAAGCTGTAGGTAATTGTGTTCTCTGTGCACCTCCAGAACCCAAGTGTCACAAGAGACACACAGCTTCTTGCAGACAGCTTTAGCCAGTTATTAGTTGAAGCTTGGTTTGAAAAATGTTGCAATTAAAACCCGTGACTATTCATCAAGGGAAAGATGTATGCAAAATGACTTTTCTTCTATGCCCAGAAAAAAAGTAGCATGCTACAGAGCCTTTCCTGAGAGTTAGAAAGGGTAAAGATTCAGTTCTTGGCTACAGCCAATACAGCTCATCTAATCTTTGTTAATTTTACTTGGCTGTTTAAAGAAACAGTGTTTCCATGTGTCAGGTCCTGCTATCCAATCTTACCTATTGTCCATCTTCCTCATAGGCTTTTCTGTGCTTTAATCTTAACATTTTTTTTCCATATCTATAAAACTAGGACATGCTTCCTGAAGATACTGACATGCCAAGGGCAAACAAACCATATGCCATGTGCTGTGTTGTCATGCCAAACTAGGGCTTTTCCTAGGATCTACTTTTGTCATAGTTAGACCCTACTGAACTTCTGGGAGAACCTTCATATCAGGTAATTACAGTTAAGAATCATGACTTATACTTGACATATTTACCCTTCTCTGGTAAATATGCCAAATCAGTCTGGTAAGTCCATTCAGACCATCTGTACTGTTCCTTACTTATTTTGTGCTCTAGTCAAGGTAATGTTTAGATAGACCAATCAGTGACCAGTTGACTGATAGCCAAAATGTTATCAAGCCGTACAGTCTGTCAGTACAGATTTTGAAGTACTTCTCCATAATGGGCACTGCAATCACCAGCACTTAAGGTGTAGACACTTGTGGGATCACCTCAGTGCTTCATGGCACTGTGTTCCTCATCCTTTCATGCAAAGAATCAGGTTTTCCCCAGTGATTACCTCAGCCATCAGCACTTGCAAGGGAGTAGACCCTGGCAATCATGTGAAGCAGCTTGAGGCCAACTCGTGAGTAATGTCACACGTGTTTTCATGCACCAGATGGTGTTACACAGATGCTGCAGCAGAGCACAAAAGCATGTTCCCGAATGATTATGCACTGTATGGTATTTGGCTGCCTTCATCCTTTCACCCTCACCTCTCCCTCTTGACGTACTAGAACTTTCATGAGTTGTATTAACAATTTGGTCAGGGTCTTCTGACATAGTTCTAGGCATATCAAGTGTCACCATCCAGAACTTTTGCATCTGTGTGGATCTCAGTGAATCAGCAATGACTGTATTTCTTTGAAACCCAAAGACAGCTTAAAATTCTTGTTCCGTTTTTTTTTTTTCATTGCAAATTGCACATACCCTTTATGTCTGAGAGGTCATGGGCTCCCTCTGGTGGCTTCTGAAAACCAGAAAGCTAAATAAAAATAATAAATAAAAAACCACACGGTAGTTTGGTGCATGAGTTGTTGTTGATTGTTCACAGAAGGCTGCATGCCTCATTTTGGCTCTATCACCCCCCTTGTTTTTAAGTTGAGCTAGTTGTTTGGGCTTTTTTGTCGAGGCATTTTACTGTGGTGATGTATCTTGAGAGAGAAGTACGTATTGATACATCAGAGAGAGATGAGTGAGATAATTCTGCTAAGGGGCTGTGCTTTCATTAAAAGTTTCACCAGCAAAACCTGCATGCGTCTGCTAGCCCTTCACCCCTTTCTGCTAGATCTTCATCTTCTGCACTGGATCTGAAATGACTCCATAGCTATTTACTGTAGAAAAATATTGTTAAATTATTTTTCCTTGGTAGCTACTGTGAAAATTAATATAACATGAATGGGGAGTCATTCCCTGCTCCCAAATAGCCATTTTCTCACTGGAGCATTTATACCTGAAGGCTGAAGGGGAAACCAAAGAAGAAAACATTGACATCAACAAGGAGTTCCACTCTCTCTCTATATATATAGAGGATATGCCTTTTGCTGGTGAAAAGAGAACTTGTATGGGTATGTTCCGCATAAATTCACAGCTAATTACAAACATACAGAACATGCAAGGTGAAAATTGCTTCTAATCATGTTCTGCTTCTGCGGAAGTCGGCGCTGGCTTGCAGGCGGTCTGGCGGCGGGCTAGAATTTCAGCGCAGGCACGTGTGTGGGGGCCGAGGCCCAAACTCTGCAGCCGGGATGCTCAGGCGCCGGTTGCGCATCTGCTGCGTGGCTGCTGACGGAGCGTTTGTGCAGGCAGGTGAGGATCTGAGCCCAGGAACGTCTCTGTGACGAGACCTCCTCAGCCTTTGCTGTGATCGCTCCCCAGGCTTTTTTCTCCCAGGGCAGTTGCATGCTGGCCTGGAGAAGAGAACCAGGAACTTCCTTCAATCTGCAGGAGTTTAAACTCCCTATACATCTTCCTGCCTTACGGAGTAGAAAAACTTTGTTTCCGTTGTGTTTGACATCAACAATAACTGTTGTGAGGGCAAGAAGGGGAGGAGACTTAGAATTGAGGAAGGGTTCTACCTGTGCAAAGGTATGTCACTATGTTCAAAATACCTCCAAATTACTGTAAAGTTTGGTCTGACTAATTTGATCCTTCTGTCCCATTCGATTAAAATTCAGGAAACAAATCAGTTGCATTAAAATAACATGACTTCCACCTTTTTTTATTTTGATTGTATTAAGCAGATATTACTGGATAATTTGATCACTGGCCATAGGAAATTGCCATTTAATTTAATATTAGAGTCAAATTGGGAGTTAGAAGGCGGCTGCACATCAGCCTATGTCATGTAATAAGGGATGAGCAAAATCCTGGCCCTGTGACAAATATGGCAGTGCTCCCACTTTGTTCCAGGGAACCAGGATTTTTACACTAATGACTTAACTAAAAGGCAGGCTGTTCAACTTTACATGCATGATTGATTATATTTCTAAGATCTATAGGTAGTTTCTATCAGGTGGCCTACTGCTTCTGAGGGTCAGGATTACAGGTGTATTACAGAGGGTTGGACTAGATGATCTCCAGAGGTCCCTCCCAACACCTGCCCTTCTGTGATTCTGTGTTAGTTGCACACTACGATTTTTTCCTTTCTTTTAATAGTAATTTTTAACCCGCCCTGGGAATTTGTTCAATATTCAAAGTCTCTGTCCCAAGGCCCAGCAAAGGGCTCAGTGCTGCAAGGTGCTGAACATTCTGGCTCCCATCCAGCAAGGCACTTAGGCATGTTCTCAATCTTAGACACAGGTCTAAACCCCAGGGCTTCACCAAATAGAAGCTAAAGAGCTCAGCACCCTGCAGATGCGACCCCCAAACCTCCTCTCCATCGGTCTTCTGCAGAGCTTTCATGGTTTTGTTATAGTAATATGGTAAGAATTAAGCCAATGGCATTTAAGGTATTGTTTTAAAAATACTGCACAAAGATAATACACGCTGTATCGTACAGTAGATCAGTTTTCAAACCAGGAAAATGAAGTTTTCTGCGAGCTTCAGCTCCTTTGTTTTTTTGTACAATAGGGAACACTCTTGTAGCATCTTATGTGGTTTTGATTATAGTATTTGTGATTCTTTAAATATTTATTCTTCAGCAGTTAAGAAACTTGGTGAAGGGGAACTTTATAAACATTTATCACGGATCAAGCGTTCACGTGGAAAGGAAATGAGGCGCTCTCTTCCTATCGGGAAGGAGTACCTTACCTTTTCATAAAAGCTGTGGCCTGAATTTAGCAGAGCTTCTTGATTTAGGAAAATGATTGTGAGCGTATACCCAGCCTTACACACGTGCCCGAGTTCTGTAAAAGCTGTCCAGGCTCCCCGAAACACATAAATGCTGCCCTGAATCAGTGCCTACTCCGCTTGACTGCCAATAGATCTCTTCAGCATTACTAGCTGCGTCACACAGCGCTACAACACACAGCTTACCAGAGGATGGAGGAGTAAACTCTCCCTTCACCACCTGAGGGATCCGTTTGCTTTGCGGTGATTGGCAGTGGTGTCATGTGAAACACCACCAGGCAAATTCCATTTGATTAAATTATTACCCACGTATGACCAGAAAATGTACCGTTATGTGCAAAAACAAATTAAAACTCCCCAAATTCTCTCCACTTCCTTCCTTGCTCTGTTAATAGCTCTTTCACAGGCAAGTGACACAGTTACTGACCTTAAACTAAAAAGGTTCTAGTGTAGGTGCAGTACCTGGAACTTAAAATATTCTTCAATGACTGAAATTTTTACACAGCTTATTTAAAAGAGCTTCCATGAGAAGGGGTGGAAAGTGCATTAGTGAACAGACCTCAAGTTGTCTCCAGCCTATTCAGTCACACAGAACTTCTCCTAGGGAGGGTCTGGCACTGCAGGGAGGCTGCCTCTGCCTCCTAATGCAAATAGTTAGGGTCTCCTTTTGTGGCCCGGTTTTTCTAGGCACTATCTGAGCAGAATTCCCAGTGAACTATCCCACTAGTAGCGGGATAAAAACACCATTAACGCTGCCTGCTGATATTAAGATGGATACACAGAGAAATGTTGGTGACACAGAGGTTTATGGAAGACCCACCATCTCTCCTCCACTTCCACTCATGGCTACACTTGTTCTGAGTGCTCTGCCAGCCACCCTCTGTAAAGACAGGCAGAGAAGGAAGGCAGCGCGTGGGTTTGGACGATGGGATAAGGGTCTCCTGTGATGCTGCAGTGCCACCCTCAGCTGACAGTCGCAAAATCAGTTGGATAGAGTAAAATAGGAGGAAGTTTGTAGAGAAAGATTGGCTAGGCTCTTTAGCTGGACTGGTCTTTAATTTTCTTTCCTTTCTCATTTTGTTCAAGATGAAGGTCTGGCAGAAGTCCTTCTGCTGTAAACGGGAGCCTTTCCTTTCACATGCAGAAAGAGATGATGTGTCTTCTTTTGCACTTCTAAGTTTTTAATTTTCTCAAGTGCTTTGTCCAACTCACTCCTCAGATAGCTTCCCAGTACTGCTTTGCCTGTGAAGACAAGAGTGTTAAAAGACTGATGCTGTTTGCCCCTGTTTGATTGGGAAATATTTCTGGCTTCAGGGCAGATTTACTCGGCGGAGATGGCATCACCTCACCTTGGTCAGTGTCTGTTGATGGTATTACTCCAGAGAAGCCTGACCTGTTGAAATGTAATGCTTCTCATATGAGTTTCCCAAACTAGCGAGGCTGTTGCTGTTTCAGGTGGCTTAAAAATATGTGCACAGTTTGTACTTTGAATGTTTAATAAGCTTAAAACATGAAATATATAATACAGCTTGAACTTTCTAGTGTTATTTCATCACCAAAAAAGCAAAGTCTTGAGGCTCAGCAATTGCCTTTGTCAGAATGTAAATTCCAGCATGTAATACCCAGGCTGTATGTTTCAGGAAATCAGTATTAACCTATTAGCATGCAGTTTTCCTTGGAGAAGAGCCATCTTCACACTGAGCCTGTATTCCTGCTTCAAACCTTCCTGTCACTGTTCCGTATCCACGACCCAGCCTAAGGCTGCCTTTGACGGTTCTCCAGCCATTTCCTGCACACTGCACTAGCACTAATTGAAAATTTGGGTGGCCTTGCTTATTTATTTTCCTGGAATGTAGTGGGTTATATTTTCATGGCACTTTCTCAGCAGTGCAACGTTTCAATTTCAAAACCGCTGCAATATGAGGAAAAGTACCCCCCAAAATTAAAAAAATAACAATAAAAACCAGCATACCTTTGATTAATTTTTACAGTAGTTCTTTTGTAAAAATATATAATGGAAAAAGAATTCAGTGTTGCTTTTGTCTCTCAAGATCAGAGGCAAGGGCAGCAATTTAAATATATGTACACGACGATCACATGCAGGCACAACGAGGCATGAAAGTTTAAGCGTACAGATGCCGTGGAAATGAAAAGATAATATAACGTGTATTCTTTGCAAGTCTTGCAGAGTTCAATAGCTACATAACGTGCGTGGAGGGAAGAGAGAAGCAGCCCCCCCGCCACCCCCGCACTCCCTAGGAAAATTCCAGCCATGTCTGAATGTGCCATTGGCACTACTGCTGTACTTTGCCTGCCTGGATTTCTGCAGGAATGTGATTCCGCGGCAGCCAGGGTTAGCGTGTCACTGTTACCTCTCTGCTTGTAGGTGCCCGTGCTCAGGTATGAGTGTCTGCCTTAAATTTCATGTTTTCACCAAATACCTTTGCCCAGCACCTCCCCAAAACTTGAAACCTACATAGACGCTTCTTGCCTCATTTTGTTTTATTGCAACTTTTTTGGTGTGTGAGCATAAATGAAAGGCTGGTGCAACCAAATCAACATTAACAAGCAGTATCCTACATTAACAAATAGTATCCTGTTTGGTTTTTTCCTAATACGCTAAGTGCAACTACTGAAGTCTTTCGGGAATCACGCTTTCTTCCCTGGAATGCAGGCATAAGGAAATGTTTAACAATAAATATGCCATTAAGATGCTGATTTGTATCTCAGAAATTACTTGGAGGAAGTGTCAGAGTCTGTTTTTACCTACAGGCACACACCTTTAGGATTGCCCAACTATTTGAATTTATAGATGTTTCAGAATGGAGACAAAACTGGAGGACAAGAGGAAAAGAAGTTTTAGACAGGAAAATGTCTGCTCCTGTTTCTGAGTCTTCAGGATGCTGTTTTGGGGTTTTACCTATAACTTTGAAATTTGGAGACGTTTCAGTCAAGCACCAAACATTTTCTTCTAAATAAGTGATATTACAAGATAAGCAGGTTTTTGTTTGGTTTAGTTTGTTGTGCTGTTTTCTTTTTTTGTTTGTTTTTGTTTTGTATTTTTTAAACAGAGACAGTCTCAAATTCAACCATCAGCCCTAGCATCCCAACCTTTCCATTTCTTTCTTTGAAAAACCTACATCTCTGCACCGGGGAAGTTCAGATTTGGAGTGGAGCTCTCCAGTCTGTTCCAAATACTATTTCCGAACTCCTTCACTATACATTTCCCAGACAGAAGGTTGATTTTGGCAGGTAAAAGGTGCCCTACGCTAAGGGTAGTGTAGCAGTTGATCAAAGTGTATCTTGCATGTGTATCCTGTGCCTCGCTACAATTAAGAGTGAATTCTGGCTCAGATGGATGTTACAAATTCCCTGAAGTTTACCACAAGTGATTAAACTTTATATTTATGGATGGTTAATTTTGCCTTGTGTGAGCAGCACTCAGGAAAAATGGGTTAAAACGGATGAAGATGGTGCTCTCCTAGCCTTGTTTTTCCCCAGTGAGGGTTTCTACCCCTTGTTGAGGATGCAGCCGAGCTGTCAGCTCAGTGTTTGGCACAGCTGAGGCATGGCATGGGATGGGAGGGACTGTATGGGGGGCACAACAGGCACTTTTAAAAGTGTGTTTGCTCCCCATAGAGGCAAATCCTTGTTGTTTAATCACTAGAGCGTAATCTGCTTTAGAAGATCCTTCCTCCAGGTTTGTTCCTTTTGTGCTGGTGAGGACGTCACCATGGTGCATTGGCTTTTGGTGGTTATGCTCTGGAGGAGAAAGCAAGTACTTTGCCTGCAGGTTGGATCTCTTACAATCATGAACAGTAACTAGTAGTGACTACCACATTTGCGAATGACGCTCAATGTGTTAACTCCTACAATTTTGATTTTGTATTTTCTCTGCAAATACTCCACTAAAGAAAGCATCAGGATTTCTGTTAGATCATGACTGATGTTGTCTTTAACGGCAGTTGATAGCTTTGGGAAATGGAAAAGGGAAATGGAAATTATTCTAGTCAGTTTTTGCATGCCATCTTTTTTTCTGTTACTAGAAATACTTGCACAAGCCAAAAAATTGTCTAATCCTGCCACTCGTTCATAACTGAATCATGGCACAGGTGCTAAGTGGGCAAATGCAAGGTTATGGGCATAGAAGGCTAGCCAGCACATAGCAAGAGCTGAATACAAGCCTGATAGTGATGAAAATAGCTGTGAACTAGGCAAGTTATGAACTTGCAAGTTATGAACTTGCCTAGTGCATCCTGCCTCTTAAGGAACTACCAGCTACAGCGTTGTTCCTGTAGATGTTTATCTAACCAGTTCTTCAGGCCTTCAGAAGTGGATGAAGAGCACCCAAAAGTTGGATCCGCTGTGAAAAACACAATACATTATGACAAGAAGTAGAAATAGAACATAATATTCATTATAACTCTATTCAGATATTGACTGCAATGTGTATTTTAAAATGTGCATCTCAAAGTAGGTTCCAAAGGTGTGGCTGATGGGCACTTCTGAAAAAAAAACCAACTCAGCCCTGAAATCTGTAATATGGTCAAATAATTCTACTGCTACAACCAGTCCCAGGACTGCAATAGGGCAAGCAAGGCAAATAAAAGAAGTTGGGGTCTTAACCGTGGGCAGAATGGGACTGGAGGTTTGTATAAGGCTGAGTCCAACAGGCCACATAAGTGCATGCTTAATTTTAAGTATTTGAGTCGGTTCTTTTGGTAAAGTGAATAATAGTCCTGAATGTGTTTTAAAGTTAATGAGAACGCATAAGTGCTTTCTTGGATCACAGCCAGGTGCTCAGCATATTGCTGGGCTAAATACAGATTTAACAGTCTAAATTTAGGCCCCTATGTTTTAAAACACTGACCAACATTCTTTTCAGAAATTTCTGTGGAAATTGCTGTAGATCTGAAGTCAAGGCCAAACACCCCTCTCATGGAAATGTACTTCTGCGTCTAAGAATAAATGTCAATAAGAAACATTAAAGGCTAGAACTGTAGTTCATTAAAATAAAATATTGTCATGTATTTAATGGGTTTCAGATTAAGCTGTCTGATCTTGTACCTTTGATTGTACCGTTTAGGACACAGATCAAAATCCACATTTTAATGTTAATTGCTTGTCTGATATGTTAAAATAATTTTCATCTCTAAAAGGAACTTCATAATTATATCTAATTGATGTAAAATGCAACCTCTTGCTAATAGCATACAGTTGTGATAGTAATTTGAACATAAATTATCTAAAACTTTATTTTTGAAAGAACAATTATACTTGGCCCAGATTGCACAGTTTAACTAACTGGTTTTTGGCATTCTTGTTCCCTTTTCCCCAGCTCTATTTTTATAATTTCCCCTCCCTTTTTCACCATAGAACACTTAGAGATCAGGAGGATGGGAGGAATGAGGAAAGGAGACACAGACAAGGAAACTCACAGTGAAAAAAAAATCAAGTCAAGAAGAGGTTTAGAAATAGATAAAGCCATTATTTTTATCATTAAACACAAACACACATACGCATCATTTCCTTTAAAATAGATGTGGTTTTGCAAGTATGTGTGTATGTGGCACACTTAGTGTGTTATCAGACCTGATTATTATTGTTGTGTATCAACTGTCATCATACTACGTACTGAACAGCTGTAATGGCAAACTGGACCTGTCCCCAAAGTGCATGCAACATCCAGCCACGTTCCTGCAAGAAATTGCACATGCATGTAAAATTACAGGCTGATCGATGTTCTGGTGAGGAAACATGGGTAGTGGCAAGACCCACCCGACCCTGGGCCACTTCTCATGCCCTCTCTCCGCAGTCACATGTCAGCAGAGCCACTGAATGGGGCAAGTGGGAGAAAAAACTTGGTTCCCTCAAAATCAGCGCAACTGGCAGTTAAATGATTGTTCTTCTCTGCTCAGGCTGATTTTCACTATGACGCATCGGGAGAGAGGTATAGTTGTCCCATAGGTACAGTGTGATCGAGAACGAGATCTGATCCCCGCACTCACCTCAACACGGTTTTGGAAGTCTGTGGGGAAATATCTAATGAACAGCTCTGCCCTGCTTATTCCCAAAAGCAGCTTGGGCTTGTGGAAAAGAGGGACAGAATTTCACCTGGAATTTGAGGGACGACAACTGTGAGATGGGCTTTGAAGTATTGGGTTGTGTTATTTTCCTTTGAGAAAGTAATGTGGTGTAATTTTAAGTTGGCTTACGTTTCAACTTTTTCCTTCCCATCTATTGTTCTAAAATACATGCATTATATGAAGGTTGGTTCCAAGAAGTATTTAAACTGATGCAACTTAGTAGTGACACATTTGACAGAGCTGTAGTATATAGCATTCGGTATTTTTAGCCGCGCAAAGTAATTTAATAATTTGTTTTGTTGGTGCTGTTTAGAGAAACAATGCCTCTGGGTCAGTAGTGCACAGATTCCTTGGATAGGCCTTGAAAGGGAAGAATTAGGGTGGTGTTAGCCAAGAAAGTAAAACAGCGAGAGAATTTTGTGTACTGTTGGAAATGGTTTAAAGTGCAAAAGACTATATTTTTTGTTTGATGTGGAAACAGTGACTGTACGTGTTCTGGAAGAAAGCTCAAAATATTGTGTGCATTAACTTATATGTTGCTTGAAGCATACCAGAAATCATCTGTGGGAAAACACCGATCAGAAAGTTGTTTCTTTCTCTCTCACCCTTCAGCTAAGATAAATATATTTTGCTCCATAATGAAGTTTTCTGGCTTAAACTCCTGGGTAATGGTCAAAACGCTGCCAAAATCAAAAAACCTTTTGCTGTACCTTTTTGTTTAAAAAAGGAAATACAGTCATAAGATTTCAGTAGATCACTTCCTGGATGTTGGTTTCACAACACGGATCCAGGTGATTTTCAATTTAGGAGGAAGCAGAATGCAGGTGGGTTTGGATGCACAACACAACACAGGAAATCTGCTTGGAAACTGAAATATCTGTATGAATTTCTCATAAATTCTATGGCAGCTTCTAGAAGGCAACATCTGCAGGAATATTCCACAGATGGATCAAGAAAACAAAAGGGAAGTGGAACCAATGAGGTTAAGAAAGGTTGTGCAAGGATTACAGATTTGTTAGAGCTGGCCAGGATGGGATGGGCTTCTTGGCTCTGCTCCTGGTTCTACTGCCACAGCTTTGGCAAGTTACTGATCTTCAGTTCAGAAGACACCTCTCAGAGGCATGGAAGCAACCCTCTTAACTTCAATCAGGCTTACCGTTAAGTACACAGAGAAAAAAGGAGGAGCTGGAGAGTTATAGACCAGGTAGCTGCAGTTTGGGGGAAAAAATCAAGCAACCCATCCGTAAGCATTAGAAGACAGACAGAAAAGTACTGATGAACATGGTTTTGCCAAGGCCAAATCCCATGGAACAAATGTGATTTCCTTTTAGAGTACGGTAATAGGTGTTACACTGAAGAGTATGTATCTTGCAAGTGTCCAGGGCCAGGCTGGATGGGGCTTTGGGCAACTTGCCCTAGTGGAGGGTGTCCCTGCCCATGGCAGGGGGGTTGGAACTAGATGATTTCTGAAGTCTGTTCTGACCCAAACCTTTCTGTGATTCTATGACTAAAAAGTCACACATCTTCATTGTTGGAAGCTTTTGGCAGTGTTTCTCAAGAAGAAGCAAAGACAATGTGGTCCATATTGAAAATCCTATGGGGTGAGGAAAAAGCAGGGCTGAGGAAGAGTTAGCAAAATGGGGCCACTATCAAAATGGAGAGATGTATTCAAAGAGATTCCCTGAGGGTCTCTCCTGTGTCTGATACTACTTATAGAACATCTGAAAACTGAATAGAAAACATCTGACAACAGAATACAGACTAAGCATGTTACATTTGGGGAGGACATGGAGAAGAGAGCGGCTAAAAGTGGTTAGAGAACAGAATTAGAATTCAGAGGGATTTTGTCAAACTGGAGTTGTTTTTTTTTTTTTTTTAAGAAACCCACAAAAAATATTATTCAATAGGTGCAATTAAACATAGCATCATCGGTTCCGCAGATACAGGAAGGGAAAAAGTAAACAGGATTACAGTTGCATAGAAATAATGCAGAGTGAATCACAGGCTAAACACGAGTCACCGCTGTTATACTGCTGCAAAAAGGCAGATGCCCGACAAGAAGGTAGGAACAGGAAGACAGCCTGCAGAATAGGCAAAGCAATTATTTTGCTCTGCTAACCCGTGGTGGGACTTCAATTATATTTTTTCCTTTTTAAAAACCTTTTTCACCTGGAGAATGTTTGGCTTGGGGCACCTCACTTCCAAGGTGACTGGAGAAGAGTGCATCAGAGTGCATCAGAGACCAAGCTCGATTACCAATCCAGAAAACATTAATTACTAACAGGGCTGTTTGGATTAATGAGAAAAAAAAAAGAACACGCAGGGGACAGAGCCTTTAAATATGTAAAAGGCTGCTACAGGGAGGAAGCAAGTAATTGTTCTCTGGCCCAGCAAAGACAGACATTTCACTAATGGACTGAAATTCCAGTTGGGGGATATATTCAGGATACACATTAGGAAAAAGACCTTTAGTGGTAAGGGTAGGGAAACACTGGGAAAAGATTGCCTGAGGAGATGGCTAAAGCACCATACTGGGAAGTCTTTAAGAACAAGATTGAAAAAACAGTTAATGTTATAACAAAGGAGTAGTTGATCCTGTCTTGGGGCAAGGGAAAGGACTAGAAAGGGTGATTTCTTCGGGTCATTTTCAACCACATGCTTCTTAGCTTTTTTCTGTTCCTTTTATTTCCACAGTTATAATATTCACCTCACAAATTCAAACAGGAGTAGGGAGAGTTCTGGTTTAGATGTCCACGTGCCAGTAAAAGTAAGGAGATAGCTGTGAGCTTGAAGGTGTTCAGAAGAGAGAACAATTCCGGCAAGGCAGTTATACAGTGCAGAATCAAAGCTTAATCCATACAGTGTATCAAGAGAAGGTGAAGGAGTAAATCTGCTACATTTTACAAACAGCTTCAAAAGGAAGTTATTTATGTTAACAAGAAGCAGGCTCGCGATGGACAGATGCTGCAGCTAGGTGAATTTACCTCTTCAAACAACATTTATATTTCTACAGGTTATTTTTTCCATGTTAGGGTAGCATGGTCCATGTTAGTGTAACCACTGAGAAACCCTCAAAAGTGCAGTGACGGATTTGCCGTTTCTCCAACGCTTTAAAATAAAATGAAGGTGTCTTTCTAAGAAACAGCTACGGAAAGCGCTTGATGTGGGAATGGCCGGAGGAAATTCTACAGCTTTCAATGTTCAGGTTAGACAAGACGATCATAATAATCTCTCCTGGCTTTCAAATCTGTTTACCCAAGTTTGTAGAGAGATGTAATGTTTACAGATCACTGTCAAATCTGCATAAATGGATTAGAAAAAGGCATGAATGAGCAATTACTCTTGTGATCTCTATGAGGTATAATGCTCTACTATTTACCAGGTCATTATATTACAACGTGTCATTTCTTTCCCCAGTTTTAACAGCATAGATTAATCTCCTTAACGGCATCTGGAGTTCCATGGAGTAATATATTTATGTTAGCAGCATTATATATGACAGCAAATATATACTATATATTATGGTTTATACATTATAAGCTATATATATATGAGATCTATATATATTAACAGTACTAGCTTTCCTTCTTTTGTTCTAAAGAGATGTGTGGGGTAGTGTTCTCTCCAGTGGGTCAAAGCTACATTCAGTCACCATCAGCTTTATTCTGGAGTCACTGAAGGCGTAGGTGATGGTTACCACATGGTCACCACACATCAGCTGGGAAAACCACCCACAGTAGATTCAACAAAGCTCAGCATACAGGAAGTTCTTCATTGACACTATTATCCGGGGCTCCTGCAGATCTTAGGAGTCCTGGATGCTGCTCTTGGCAGGAGGAGGATTTGCTTATGTGGATGCCTGCGATGAACCTACAGCCACCATCTCAAAGGCTTCTGTGGTTGCAGAGTTCAGCCTGGTCGTGCCATTCTGACATGTTCTCTTGGACCAAGGTCTAGATAAAAGCACTGCTGCTTAGAAACAGCTGGTTTAAACATCTACATGGGGAGGATAGCTGATATTTTCAGAAGCAGAAAGGCCTTGCAGGTTTTTCTTACTTCAGCTAACATTGTGTGGTTGTCTCTTCTAAAGTTCAGGCTCCCTCTACTTAATGATTCACCTCTGTAAGTTACTTGCATTTCCAAGAGAGGAGAACCAACTCTGCAATGCAACTTCAATCTGGCGCCAAAGTTTGTCACTTGAACTAAATCTAAATTCATGTCTGTTTACAAAGTCTTCTGGGTAGATGGCTCCCTCACTAAGGTCAGTGAGATTTTTGGGCACAGGTATCCAATCCCAGAGGGCCGCGGGTAGGGCTGGGACCAAGGTATGTGGTGTGCTGGGTGGGGCCTTTGTTATCAACCAAACCTTTTGAAGTCACGGTTTTATTTGGCACATGGGATGACAAGCTTTTAATGAGCAAATGCAAACAAACTGTCATGGAGGAAAAAAAATCATTCTGAAATGGGTGGCAAATTGTTTTTTGGTTGGAGTTTGTTGGGCTTTTTAATGTGATGCCAACTTTTTTCTTGGAGAACTGAAGAGCAGTCTTTCTGCATTAGATATTAACAGAAAACTGCAGTCACCAGTAACAACTTCGGAGATAATAAAAGATAGATATTGGGAGCTCTCATTTTCCCCCAGAAAGAAGCTTGGTCATGTTTTGCAGACCCTAGAGGAGAGTCAGAAAATTTATATATATTAATGTGACAAGATATTACAGCCTACTAATTTAACTTGGGCAGCTTTAACCTCTGGAAAAAAAATGTGAGGAAAATTGTCTCTTGGCCATAATGATTTCTACAATGCATAAGTTCTTTGAGGTTTTATGAAAGGCAACTTGTTTTCCCAGTAATGTCTGATTTTGCAAAACTGAGCTCCAGATTCTTCCTTCTGCGTTTTCTCTCTGATTGCTTTTCCTCTCCTTCTCAATAAGATTTTGTCTGAACTTGGCTTTCGCAACTGAATTTCAAACAATCCTAGCAAAAATGGAAAAGGGAGATCTTCTGACCCTTTCCAAAAGGAAAAAGAGCCTCTGTTCGGAGGTGCCCTAGGTAGACAGCCAGTTTGGTAAGAAACATTTTTGCTTATTCATTGGAAATGGAGGACCAATCTGCATCATTACTCAGCACTGACAGCACTGCCTGACCACCTGACCACTGGTGCAGCACCCAGATAGCCGCAGCTCCCACAGCATTTGAGTCTTCCTTCTGTCCATCTCTGTGGACTCTCCAGAAAACCGCTTGCTTGGGAGGTCAGGCTGCTAGGGAACTATCTGGAGAAAGAGGGAGGAAACGAAAAAGCATTTTAGGGACTGCCAAGTGCTGACCCTACTCAGGGGTCTTTGGCCTCATCACAGGCCACGGGGCTCGCACGCCTCACATGGCCATTTGCATGGAGTTCAGGGCAGATGTGTCCACTTCAGGCCCTGCTATGGTAGGTACATGTTGTGTCATGAATTATTTACAAGTGGTTTCTGGAAGAAGGGTGTTTGACAACCAGCAAGTCCCTGACACCATGGCTGTGGGCCTAACCCAAGGTCAATCTGCAGGGGCAGTTTTGCCTGGGCCTTTCTCTTCCCCCACCCACAGCAAGAAGCAGCCCCAGGCCTTCCCCTCACAGCATGGGGATCCCCATGCTGCTGATGCCACTGGATGAGTTTCTGCCGGCTGGGATCCAGATGCACCACTCGGGAATGGTTTTATTATAATTGCTTATTATTGTTGTTGCTGTCATCCTTGTTGTGGTCACCACTGTTACTATGATTTTATATTTCCCTTGCTCCTCTTCCATGGGGGAAACAACTGCGGGGGCTCCCAGCCCTTTGCCACTGCCTGTCCCAGGGCGAGATGGAAGGTGGAATGAAGGGAGGGAGACGGTGCTCGACCAGGGCTGTCTCTTTAAGGAGGCGGGGCTCGGGGCACGGTAGCGGCCGGGAGCGCCTTCTACTCGCCCTCGATCGTTCTGTGCTCCATCGATTTTCTCGGGTGGCGGCTAGAGGCGCCTGTGCCCGCCGGACGTGGAGGCGCTGCTGGGAGCGGAGCTGCCCCGGGTGCCGGATACGAACTCGGCGGCGGCGGCCGGTGAGTGACAGTCTGCGGCCTCCCGCCCCGCTCTTCCTCCGCCGGGCTCTGCGGAGCCGGCTCTCAGCGGGGCAGCTCCGGCTCCTTTCCCACCCCCACCTCCCCCCCGCCCCCC
>VZTU01009898.1:249014-265087 GCA_013400835.1 Zapornia atra
ATGAGCAGAATTTTTTGCTAGCTGTTGTATTTGAGGCAAAAATGAACAATAAAGATGTTAAAATATGTAATCTACCAATCATTTTCCCAAGGTCCTATTAAAAGGAAACTATCCGGTGATACAGCCCGGTCTTTATTATGCTGCTCCTCAAAGTGAAGCCGGACTAAAGCAAGATAAGCACTAGAAAGACAGAGGCCACTGACCTCTTTTAGTGCTGAAAACTTTTAGATATGTTAAACCGTACTTAATAAATTTATTTCAATCTATTGACATGTTCAGCTGTCAATCCAGTAAGTCTTAAGCACTGTGCATGAAACCAAACATCAGGTTTGAGTTATTTTAACTGTTTATTCTGATTTTCTGCTTTCCTACTGGATTAGGGTTTCTTAAAAATTTTAAATTAACATCTCCATAGGATTGTGGCAAAATGCTAAATATAAAATGTATTCTTAAAAACATGGATTCTGACAACTGTTGAAAGTCTATGGAATAATACAGCGTTCCAGGTTTCTACTTGAGGACAACACAGCCTGTGAAGCACAGACAGACACGACCTGTATTTTGAATGTTTGGAGGTCACTGCTTAGTTATGCAAACAGGCATAGAAAAGTTTTTCCACCGGAGAAATCACTAGTGCTTAATTTTAAAAATAATGAGGGCTGGAAAATAATGCTGGGATGACCGTATGTGTTACAGTGAACTTATTTTCTCCTCGAGCATTTCAGTAACAGTGGAATCTGAAAAGTATGCTGGAGGTTGGAAACCTGAAAACAGCTAAGTATCTTTAGCAGAAGTCAGATGTTAGCTCTTCAGCTTAACTTTGACCTTCTGTCTTAGACCACCTACATTCTGCAGATCTGCGCTGTGCAACATTGTCTTTCAAATTACTTTTCCCAGGGGAGAAATACGGTGCTTGGTAATGGGGGAGATCTTGTTTGTAAAGGTGCTTGTAGGATGAGGGATGATTAGACAGCACATGCACGGCGCAGTCACGTCAGATTAATGTTTGATCTTTTGCGCTGAACGTGAAAGCAGAGGTCTGTGTTTGCAGCTTGCAAAGTATCGATTTAAGAATAGAGCTGATTAAAATTTTTGTACCGTAAGCTGAAAGCTATTTTCCAGAATTCCTGTCAGTGTTTCAGTTCAAAAGTAGTTGGATTGTTCAAAAGTTGGAGGAGGAGGGAAGGACAGGAGAAGGGACTTGGGGTTTTTATGTTCTCCTTAAAAAAAACCCACCACAAACCAAATAAAAAAAACCTCCCTGAAACAGTTTTCCTAGAAACTGAGTATGAGAGAAATGCCCAACAATAAGGATAAATTGTGTGACTGGTATGTTACATGTTTGCATAGGTGAAGGTAAGCTATGTATTTAATATTTTAAACAACACTAAGTTAAACACTACCCATCCCTCTTATGGAACAGTTATTTGTAATTCTACTTTTTATATTATTATGGAAGAATTTAGTGCTCTTTCTTCAAAGGAAAGTTGCTCTGTGTAGTCTTTTTTTTTTTTTTTTTGGTAACAGAAGTGGTTAAATCAATCAGTGCACACAGTGTGTTGCTCAGTGATGGGTGTGAAAGCTTGTGTTTCCTTTCTAACTTTGTTTGTTTTGTTTTAAAGGAAAACAAAACTTCTGAGACACCAAGTCCTTAATGGGTCTGGTTTTCCCTTGACCTTAAGGGAACTACAGATACCCAGATTTCCAGTTTGATTCTCAAAGGCAGACCTTAGGTTATATTGTGCAGGAGCCAGTGCTGACTCTGGCAGTGCACAAGTGTCTGTGGATCAGATTGGAATAAAAATCAGTGATTTTTAGGTATATGTAGACCTGTAATTTTTTCCTTTCACTTCTTGCTAACCCAAAAGTAATGTATCCTATATATGAAAGTTCATAAAAAACCCCTGTAGTAGTCAGGGGTATGCTGAGCAAAAATTCCGTTTTAAATGCCCACTTTGTCTTTAATACAAAACTAATTTGATTTTCTGAGATAATCCTAAAATGTCTCAATTAAAAAAAAAAAGCAGTGTTAAATTTTGTGTTTAAGAATTATGTGAATCTTGTGACTCTCTGAATCTCACTGTGGTTTTAGTGTGGGTACCTTGTTTTTGCCAGAAAAACTGAGGACACTTGATTTTTGACAAAAAAGTTAAGGAGCTGCATATACAGCTGATGGCTTATTCTCATGCTTCCTCTTCATCAGCATAGAAGGCAGGGGAACTTGTTTCTCCTGAGACAGTTTTACTACTCTGGAAGCATAAGAGTTCCATACAGGAGATGGAATTTTTAGGTGGATGAGTGGAAGATTGAGATTGAGAGTGTGTAAGGCAGAGGCAGGCTGAAATATGTCAGAAAAATACCTGTGCCCGCAGGCTCTCGGGCAGTGAAATACTTGAGTGCGGGTTTGACCGTGTGAAAAAAGTGCTGTAGTGTATGGCTACAGTTCTTCTCTGAGCAGGGGGCCAGGACAAGGTGTTTTGGGGGAGAATGTGAAAATGCAGGAATCTCAATAAAACAGGGGGCATATCTCATCTTTTAAATATTTTTGAAACAAAAGGAACTGCTGAAGAACGGCGTATGTTAAATTTAGTGTAGCGGTCCTACCTACAAGCACCGAAGTTAAAACTTCAACCATGTGAACTGTGTAATTACAGTGGTTCCACGGTATTTTTATAAAGAATATTGTATATAGTTACAGGGCTTAGCAAAAATCTGTGTTGTCTTGTTTCTTTTCTCTAGGAAAAAAACCCCAACCAAATCCCATCCCATTTGGGTTTATTTTTCTGAACTTCTGGGTCTTTCTGAATGTATTTGCATAAACATGTTTGAAAGTTTTTGATGCTTGAAGTGTTGTTTCCAAATTTCTGCCTGTGAGTAACACAACATAGAGGGATGATGAGTGTATTAAGGTTCTTTACCATTTTCCTGGTAACTAAAATAATACACGGAAGATAGTGAATAACTTTGGAACAAGAGCGGGGCAAAGGGTTTAACTGGTGGACAGTAAGGAGAATGACTTCTCAATGAAGGAAATGGTACTGGCTGTTGGAGGTAGAAGCAGATGTAGGAAAGCCTGTGCTTTGTGAGAATTTAGAAATTAATGGGAGATTTATGGCCATCTGCGATACGGTTTTGTGTAAAGCTGAGTTGACTTTTTTTCTATATATGTATGTTTATATATAGAGATGTTTAAGGTTTTTCTTCACAATGTTGCTAGATTATAATGATGTGTCATGTAATAAATACAGAAGCTTTTAACCAAGTAGATGACTTAATTTCTGGGGAGTTGTAATGCAGTTACAAAATGTAGGAATTTTGGGGAGAAATCTCTGTGTTCAGACATCCTTGAATTACGTGTTTTTTTCTATGCTATCGCCCTTTTTTAGCCAACTCAGTATGACCAAATCAGATGTTCAGAAAACTTAAATTGGTTTGACTTGAGCCTTGGTGATTAATAACTGCCGTGACACTGAATATACGAGGAAAAGTGTTCATTCAAGATCTGGCATAAACCAGCATGTAGACCTAATTAATAAATTGGGAGAATAGTTTATTTTTGGTGTGAAGCTGTGGAACTTTAAAGCCAGCTTTTTTGAAAACATACTTAATGAGGCGAAATACCTTCAGGATTTTTTTTTCTTAAGGTTCTTCCCCAATAAAAATGACCTAATCCAAATTTATAGGGCTAATACTGATTTTTGGATTATTGTAGTATTGATGGTTTTGTTTAACACTGGCACTTGGAGATTGTCATTGTCACTTAGGTAAATAGATTTTTGAGTTGAGGTGAAAATGTGACTGTGGTTCTGGGCTGTTTAGACTGTGCATGGATTAAATTAAACTTGTGTGCTGGTGAGTTTGATGGAGCAGATATGTATGTTCGTGGTAGCAGAGTGGAGGGAATGGAAAGTTGTTTTTTTTTTAAAGTAGACTGACCAAAATAGATTTTAAAAGTCTTCAAATATTCTGTTCATCTTTTTCTGTTTGAACAGGTGACATAATAGGCAGAGTAAATGATTTTCTCAGCTAAAAACCCCGAAGAATTCTCTCCTGCTTCCCATTTTAAAAGTCTCTGTTCATCTGTATTATAGATTAATGTTCTTTTTAATCTGTTTTTAGAAGCTTGCTATTTTTACTTCCCACTGATGGGTCACAAACTCAGCGTTATATGTAGGCTCATTATTTTCCTTCAGGTTGTTTATGGTGTCAGATACTAATGAACAAAACCTCATTTTACAGTTGAGGGTTTGTGGAAAAATGTAGTGTTTTGATGTTGTAATGGTGTTTGTGCAGCTAATTGCCCTTTGTGGGGAGTCTCTCCCTTCCCCACATAAGTAACGCTTCCAAATCCCTAATATAGAAGTCCATCAATATGAAGGTATGACTGATAAGATGCTGCCATTTAACACCTACAAGGAAATGGTTTTGTACTGGTCTAGACTTTTTTTTTTTTTTGGACGAGTGATAGATAGAAGGTTAATCGATGTTAAATGGCTGCTTTGTTACCCCTTCATCAGCTACTAAACTAGTACAGGAGGAGCGCAAATCATTACTACAAAAGGCCAAGACCACTATGTTTTCTTAGTGAGGTTTATAGGTCTTTTTTTTTTTTTTTTATCCCTCCCTTCTTTCCCTCCTTCCCAACCGCACAAAACACAACCAGCTGTAATGATAGGAGGAGAGAGCAAGCAGCTTCTCTAAACACACGCAGGCACACACTCGCGCTCCTGCCCCCCTCTTTCCTCCCCATACCTCAGCAGAGTGACAGCTCCTAGATGTTGCGTGCGAGGGAGTTCAGCTGGTGCTGTGTGGTCTGGGTGTGTGGTCTCCGGCTCAACCGAGAGGCTGCTAACAGTGGATATGAGAGAGAGAGAGAGAGAGTAACGCTGTTTACTTTAATTTATTTCGGATGCCGGAACTGTGCCCGGAGTTTCTCCTGAGCTGGGTTCCACAGTTACCGGTGTCAATCCCTCGCAGCTGCACCCCACGCTGCGATGGGCGCTGAACCCCTCTGACCAGGGGACCTCAGGCAGCATCTTCCCCAGGGTTCGGCCTCTTAATCCCGTGCGACTCCGACATGTTAATGGTGTCGCCGGGTGCTGTGACCTGGTGTTGCTCTGTTGAGACAGGGTAGCCGCGAAGATGTACCTCGCGGTGTTGAGGAAAGCGGGACCTCTGAGGTAGCGTAGCCATGCTTGCAGGGTTCAAAGCGTATTTCAGCAGTGGAAGCAAAACTGCCGCACTTATTCCTTGGGCCACCCCAAAAGGAAGATCTCTAGTATGACCTTTGTGACTGATCGGAATATTCAGGAGACTCTTTGAAAAGAGAAGGGCATTGTATCATGTCATTTAATACTCCAAATCTTTTCTCTGTTTTGTCATTTGCCCTCCAGTGCAAAACTTGCACGTCTTCCCAAATGGGAACTGATTTTGGCATGTAATGTTGTCCTGTAGGTTACATGTTTGTCAGTGTTAATATTGGCTTGAATCAGCATGCCGGATATGACAGGGCAAGACAAATGAGGCTTTGTTTTTTCTGTGATGATGGTGAAATTACCCCCGTTTTTTATGTTTGTTCATCTTTTCATTATAAGTAGCTTAGTAATGTTTTGAAGAGTTCCCCCCCACACCCCCTCAAACGTAAGGTTCATGAGCACTTCTTGTTTAAATTGACAAGTCCTCTTTTATTATTTAAATAAACATGCATAGATTCTTAATATCACTTGGAATTTCAGCATTGTTTAGCTTATTCACTTCCCAGTCTTTTCTGGCAGGCTCGCAGGAACGGACTTTGTATTATTAATGCAGTGTTGAAGGCTGTGGAAATTCTAGGGCACTGAAGATCTCCAGAGGGGTTAATAAATGTCAGTTATTTTCACAGTGCTGCTTTTTGGATGCTTTTAAATCTTAGTTTATGTAGATTGTCTGTCTGAATTTATGTCGTTGGGAAGATAAAGCACAGAAAAGGTTGCAGTAGTGGTTTTCATCATTTTTGTAATGGTTTTGAGTACAAACATGTAGGAATCTTTTTGTGTTGTCGTCCTTCTTGGGGTCATTTGCTCTGTCCTTTCACTGACTCTGTTGTAGTGTGTTGTACTCGGGGGACTCTTTGGGTTTTCTCGTAAAAACAAATTACTAGATTTATTTAGTAGAAGCACAAGTTTGTGTAGTTTAAGGTGAAAAGGCCATCACCTAGGTTCTGGAATCTGAATATTTATTGCTTGTTTAAAAAAGGGCGTTTCATAAGCCCTGTTCATTTGGAAAGCATTTAAAGCTGCGATGTTAGCGTAGTAAGAGTACCTCACCCACTGGTTTCAGGTTGGTTTGTTTTTTTTAAAAAAAGTAAACAACAACATCTGAGGCATACTGTGATTTGTACACAGGGGATGCTTTGGTTGTTCCTCCTGTTCCTGCCTCAACATTTTAAAAATTGTATTCTGTCGCATATATATGAATGAGAACAAATAAATATTGATCCCTGAAGACTTGCATGCTTGCTTGTAGCTTAGGCTTTCTCAGTGATGACAAATACACTTTTTCTTTCCTCCCTCCTTGACAGCTTAGATTCCCTTTGCTAGATGACCATGGCACTTGCTTTGACCTTGCGTCTGTCTTCCACAGAGAGTCTTTTAAGTTCAGTGTCTGTGACAAAGTACTGCTGAAAACTTTAAACTTAACTGGAAACAACTTGCGATCTTCTTTTGTAAATCAGGAACTCCTTTTAAAAAGATTACAACTGCTGTTTTTTCCTCTGCTGAAATTTATAAGGTGATGCCTAATTGTTAACTCGCCTTCACAATGTTTGTAGCTTTCCTTTGGGATTTGAATTTACCAGCCAATCTAATATCCTTAAATCCTGTGAACTTCTATTGTTTGTTTTTTTCATATTCTGGTACTTCTTCCAGAGTGGTAAGCAGTGTTCTGCTTTACAGAGCAGATGTGGTAGCTATTGGCAGTTTTACTTTGTGTTTCTTCTCTGCTTGCCATTGGAAGTTGAATGGGGAAACTTAATTAGAAATTCTCATTTAAAACAAATTGAAGGTCTGCAAGAGCCGAAAAAGCAGCTAGACTTGTATTTTCCCTTATATTTAATTTCTGCACTAGTTGTTTTTAAAGAGGCTTTTCTGAGGATAAAGAGTGAAGATGTCCCCTCTTTAGCAAGCTTGTAATGCTCAGAATTGGCTGGGTTTGGGTTTTGGTTTGGTTTTTATGGGTTGTTTTATTTTTGTTTTTTTTTTTTTACCCAAACCTTTGTAAGAGGACAGTTTATTTGAGAAGCTCATGTATGGACAAAGATGATGTTTATGAAAGGCATTATTCAAGATGGCTTTGTAGTAGGTGGTCTTTGCAGAGGCTTTCTACCTCCTTGCACTTTCATAACAAGAATTCTGACAGAATAATAGAATAATGTGAGCGAGATCATGAGAGCAGTCAAACAGATGTCATACATGTTAAACTGTTGGGGAGATACTGTGAGGAAATGAAGGGGTTTTTGTTTTGTTTTTGATTAAAAAAAAAAAAGCACGGAGGGGGCAAGTAAAGAGGGAAAGAGACCTCTCTGTGTGGAAGACTGTCCATCGTGAGCCCCCCCAAAAAAAGAAGTCTTGTTAACACTTCTTCAGTGACCCTGGCTCCTCAGAGGAAATGTCTTGTATAGATAACTGTCTTTATGCAATCTCCCCATGTCTGTGTAAGAACCCGTCTTTTAGTAATAGGCTGCTTTTTTATATTATTATTATAAATCTTTATGTAGAGTAGGACTTTTCTTTAGGGCAATGTATAGTATTGCAACAAAAGCTCTTAATTATATTGTATCTTTTCATAAAATGAAAAACAAGTAAGTATTTTTTTTTAGCTTTGCCTTAAAGATTTTAAAAAGAATTGGAAACTTGCTTTGGGCTGCAGCAGTATATACTGACTAGGCTTCCCAATAAGCTGTTCAGTCATTTTAACTATTGACATCTTTGTCATAAGGAATAGGGGAGGAAATACTGTAAATGAATTGGAGGCTCCAGAGCGTTTGTTTGGTGTTTGTAGTAAGGACAGTTCCATAGAGTTCCTTCAGTTACTCTTTGAAATAAATAAAGCCAATTGCTATTTAAAAATAACAATGGAGTGTCTCGGTGTTGTAGTGATTTTGTGATGTGTTGAGATTTACTGTGGTCTTCTCGTTCCAGTGAGGTATTTTAAAGCAATTCTGCAGTAAGTATGGAAATACTTTAGAAGAAATATTAGACCTTGGGAGGCTCAGCATTTTTATTACATTTATTGAGCTCATCATGAAGAGAGATCTAGTGCCAATTTCTGAAATCCAGAAAAATATGTTGTAATATTACTTTGGAGTTTTGGTATCGATTCAAACCAATTACCTGTGTGCCTAGGTATTTTGAAAGAAACAGTGGCTGCAGTGCAAGGGAACCGTAACATTTGGGGTGGGGGAAGAAAATCAACCAAATAATGACAAAGGAGCTTCTGTTTTACTGGTTTTCCTCAGGTTTCTTCCTGTCCATATTGCCACTGAGTTCCTGAGGATGGCTTTTTACATCTGTGTTATGGATTAATGTTCTATATAAATCTTTACAGAAAACATCTGAAAAGTAAAAGAGGTGTTTTATGTTGTCTTATTGCTATCTAGACACACGCTGCTTCCTGGGGAAGGTGACTGAGGATGTCTATCTGTTGCCCCACTGTTTCTCACTGTTTCTTTACAGCTGTTGTATATCTTCAGGCTCTACTGAGGAGTTGTGAGAAAAGACCACATAGATAAGATAGGGTTTGTCCTCCTTGCTCTAGGTGAACTTAGGCACCTGGTTCTCTTTTAACATCCTGTTAGCGTGGGGCTCCAGTGGAAACTTCAGATTCTGAAAGGTCTGAACTTCTGTGCATATGCATCTTGTAACTGTACAGGGAAAAGCAAGACTTTCCCTGCAATTGCAGATTCTGGTTGCTCCAGGTAGTGTTAGGCTTGGCAGTGAGAACTGGGAAGCTTCTTTCTACTGTGCTACTACTGGCTGTTTTGTCAGGCAATGTTGTGGTGATGCCACTTTGAATGCAGCACAGGTGAGAGGAGGAGAGCTGGGCAAGCCTTGTGACCCCAGGATTGGGGATCTTGACAGAAGACTAGGTCTGACATTGTCACCTGTGGCGAGGAGGTGGATCAGCAGTGGTGCGGGTGGGCTGCCTGGACAAGAAGGCTCAGGGTAAGGAACAGGATGTGAGGAAGAGGAATTATCAAGGTGTCTGGATTTGAAAGGAGAATTAGGGTATTAACATCACTCTCCCTCCCTGCTTGAACTCATGGATAAGAGAGAAGTCAGAGGGAGAATTGGTAGGGTAGGGGCAGGAAATAGTTTTGCTGCAAGACTAGGACCTGGCCTCTGTTTTGAAGTGAGGCAGAGACTGTTTGCCTCTGGGAGAGGGGGAAAACAGTGCTGGGAAAGAAACAGGAGCATGGCATGAGGGAGGGGACTCTGCCTGCCAGGGCACAACGTTCTCTCTTGTAGTTGGAGACGACTGTTAGCTGGTTTCTTCGTAATCTGCTCCTTCAGCGCTGCTCTAACTGCAACGTTACAGACTGCATCTGTTGACTACTCACTTCTCTAGCCTCGTGTTGGGTTCATTTAAAAAGTTCTTGTATTTTTCATATAGACTTCATACAGTATCATATGGATGTTCTTATAACTTAATTCCTTTTTAATCAGTTTGTTTGCAAAAAAATGGGAAATTAATGTTTTATTAAAACCGTAATGTAATTTTTAGTGTGAGGTCAGCTAGTCAAGAAATCTTCTGAGGACTGACAGTTAAAAATGCAAAACCAAAACAAGCCCACCTTAATTACAGTTGTGTTTTATCATGGGCTCTTACCAGGCTTCCTTTGTATACTAGACAGGGCTGACATACTGCAACTTAGCCTGTTCTTGCTAGTGCAGCAGGAATCTGAATCTCTTATTAATTCCACTGTCATCGAAGGTAGTCTCAACAGTTCCCTAAAAATACTAATAGTTCAGTGGTGTCTAATAGTTCTGTGGTGTTCAGGGTGTATAAATGCCTCTTCCATGTTAATGAATTTGTCTTCAAAACAGCTTTTGAGACAAGTGATAACATTCCTGCGTTAACCTGCTTCTCAGTTTTACACATTTAAAGATCAAATGTATTTATGGATTTGGGGTGGTAATTTGGGACCCGAATATTACAGAGCATTTGTAGCATTCCCTTTGTTCAGGGTACATTTCACACTGACTTCAGGTGTGGCTGTGGGCCCCAAAAACCCCTCTGTAACACTGTAAAATTTGTGGAGGTTGTGTAGAAGTATGATGGATGCTGTGTATAGTGTTTGTTGTATTCTAAGTGTCTGAAACAAAGATAGCTTACTGAATTCTGGTATTTCCTAAATGCAACAGCAACTTTACTGCAGTTTATTGGTAGGGATGTTTTACTGAGAATCTGGGTTTCGTGGGCTTGACTATTTGCAAGTAAAAACAGGAAATACACCTTGATCCAAAATAAAAATAGGTAAGAGAAGCCTTGTGAAGCTTGGTTTGTATTTCACACATTTTTTTACTGACTTGCACTTTTTAAATGGTGTACATGTGGTTTTTGGATACTGACCTGTTTTATCATTCCTGGATTTTCTTAGAAATTAAAACATTTCTTCCTATAGGTTTTTTTTTTTTTGGTTCTTTCCAATGTGGATGCCTTCCTGTTAGAAACTGATCGTAGATAATTTCACAAAGTTCCAGAATACCAAATGAAAATGTTTGCTAGGAATTTGAAGGACTTTTTTTTTAATGTCTTAGTAGAATAATTCAGGAGCCATGAAATGGAATAAGTGATGCAAAATTACCATGGAAGTCCTTAAAAGAAACCTTTTTGCCCGTCTTGTGAGTTCCATAGCACGTGTGTACCTATGGGCAGGCTCAGTGTTTAGCGAGCGTTGTAAAAGCGGAGAAGCTGGTGGGAGCTACTGTGCTTCAGCTTATTCTCACCTGCTACTTGTAGCTGCAGGGCTGTCAAGGGAGACTGCGAATAGGCAATGGGAATTTGCGACCAGTTGCAAAGTGAAGAAAGTGTTGGTTGCATAACGTGTGTCACTTGTTGGTGTTTGTATTAGAGCTCATTAAACTGGTCTGAGTTGACTCCTGATTTTAGGTGCAAAGGAATACTCTTGTGGAAATGCTTCTTTATGTCTGTTTTTGTTGATCTGGGATGTAGTTTGTTTTGTTGATGTTCTCTGCTAGCATAGTAAGTAACTTTTTTTTTTTTTTTGGTAAATGTTGATGCTTTATGCAAATAAGTGCTGGGAGCTTCTTCCCATGGGACTGTCTGTGCCACTAAGTCTAATTTTGCTGGGCATGTTATCAGAATATGTAATCACGGTCTGTGATGTAGCTTAGCAATTGATCTAAAGTTTCTAAGGAATTGTGGTGGGTTGACCCTGGCTGGAGGTCAGGTGCCCACCAGAGCCACTCTGTCACTGTCCATCCTCAATTGGACAGGAGAGAAAATGTAATGGAAAGGCTCACGGGACAAGGAGAGATCACTTGACAATTACTGTCATGGGCAAACCAGACTCGACCTAGAAAAAAAATGAACTATTACAAAGCAAAACAGAGTAATGAGAAATAAAACCAAATCTTAAAACACCTCTCCCCACCCCTCCCTTCTTCCTGGGCTTAACTTCCAGTTTTCTCTCCCTCCTCCCCCTCCAGCAGCACAGGGGGATGGGGAATGGGGGTTGTGGTCAATTCATCACACATTGTCTCTGCCGGTCCTTCCTCCTCAGTGTGAGGACTCCTCATGCTTCCCCTGCTCCAGTGTGGGGTCCCTCCCATAGGAGACAGTCCTCCACCAACTTCTCCAGTGTGAGTCCTTTCCATGGACTACAGTTCTTTGTGAACTGCTACAGCGTGGGTCTCCCACAGGGTCACAAGTACTGCCAGCAAACCTGCTCTGGCATGGGCTCCTCTCTCCATGGGGCCACAGGTCTTGCCAGGAGCCTGCTCCAGCTTGGGCTTCCCATGGGGTCACAGCCTCCTTTGGGTGTATCCACCTGCTCTGGCATGGGGTCCTCCACGGGCTGCAGGCAGATATCTGCTCCACCATCACCCTCCATGGGCTGCAGGGGAATCTCTGCTCCAGTGCCTGGAGCACCTCCTCTCCTTCCTTCACTGACCTGGGTGTCTGCAGAATTGTTCCTCTTGCATACTCTCATTCCTCCCTGACTGCAGTTGCTCCTGGTATTTTTTTCTTTTCCCTTCTTAAATAAGTTACCCCAGAGGTACTACCACTGTCACTGATGGGCTTGACCTTGACACAAGATGGTTCTGTCTTGGAGCTGACTGGTGTTGGCTCTGTCAGACACCGGGGAAGCTTCGCACAGAAGCAACCCCCTGCAGCATCCCTGCTACCAAAGCCTTGTGGTGCAAACCCAGTACGGGAGTAACTTTCTAATAGAGGATTGAATTAGGCTTATTTGAATTCTGGCAGAAGTGATTTGGGGTGTGTGTATATAACCTCATTAAACATTTTGAGAGCCTAGTATTTTTCTGAATATGCTTTTTCTTTCCAGTTCAGAACTACAGCTATACTTAAAAAAAAAAAAAATGTACAAAGAAAGTGTAGGTGTTTGGTATTGTTTTATTACTATGTGGCAAAAAAGGCTTTGAGAGTGGTGTTCCATATTTGCATTCCTATTTTTCTCTAGTATTTTAGAACAGCTTAAGAATTTTTACATACTATAGTTATTGTTTTAAAATTACCTTTTTTTTCTGAACAGATACAAGCGACTCAGTTTTCAGTTACTGAATAGACGTCATGTCTCGAGCACGGCAGCCACCACTTGTAACTGGCATCTCTCCCAATGAAGGCATCTCCTGGACAAAAGTGACAATTAGAGGAGAAAATTTGGGGACTGGGCCTACAGACCTCATAGGTAAGTTGAAAAAAACCCCACCCCTTCTTTTGAGACTGTGGAATGTTGCGTTTAAGATATGATTAGAGATAATGTTTTTGCATGGTATGAAGAATGCCCTTTTCACACATATGCACTGGAATCCCTAAATTCAGGGGTGCTGCCTGGTGCGTAACTGATGGGGATGCCTGTACTTTGCTAGCTGAACCTTCAGCCTGATCTCACATCCTGCATTGGACGCTAGGAATGAATGCCTGTGGGAATGTAGAAGGGGGTAGATGTGATGAGATGCTCCTCTGCTAATTTTCCAGGCACTGGGAACATCGGCATGGACAGTTGCCTGTCGGAAGTGGTGTCAGTGTGTGGGGAAGGTCACGGAGTGTTGCTGTTACTTGAAATAGTGTAGAAGTCAGTTTGCATATTTGCAACAGTTTTGACAAAGTGGCTTCAGTGATTTAGTGAGGCATTATGGGAAGAGCCATTTCCTTCACTGTTTGGATTGTTAACACGCTGACTTCATTTGAATCGTCACATCTCTTGCGTTGAAGGAGGGAACAAGCAGGATTCTCCTGACCATACAGATCTTGATCATCACTGCTCTGTTGCCTCTTTTCCAGGCTGAGAAGCCTTGGTGTAGCTAAATTTTCTGTGTGTATCTTTGACCTTTCTTGTTGCTCTCTAGGGAACTGCTCTTTTCGTTTCACTACCAATGATGACTGAACAACATCTTGGTACACACAGTGTCCAGGGTGTGAATGCACTGAGACATAAAATGGTACTCTGACTGTTGGTGTATGTTTCTTCCATAGAATTCTGTTTTCTGTGTAACTCTTACTAAGCACTGAGCTAATGTTGATTTGTTGTTCTGCCTATTCTAGTCCCACGATAAAATGCTTGAGGCTTAGTCAGTTTGAGCCTGTTACTGTGAATTTAAAGTTTTTCCTGTGTGCATCGTATCTTTGTTGACTCACTGAATTCCAGCTGCTGTTTTATAGTGTCCACGTTACAGTGCATGCACTGCCTCATAAGCTCTCTTCTGCAGTTTTTTCTAGGTTTTACATTCTGAATAAATTATCACCAGCAAACTGTAACCTCTGCATCTTGTCATTTACGAATGCACTGAACGTAAGCGATTCCAGTGCATAGCCCGTGGAAACTTCCCTCAGTAGAAACACACCATTTACTGTAACACTGTTTCCTTTAAGCAGCTCTTTATCCACGTGAGGATCATATCCTATAGCTGCCTAATTTTCTTAAGCCTTTTGAGAAGGACTTTGTAAAATCTATTGGAAATCCAAGTTAACTCTAAGAACTGGAATTTCCCTTATTTCTTTTGTAAGTTAAGCATACGTGTACTTCAGTATTCATGTTAGAGACAATTTATCTAATTTGTTGTGGAATCATGACTCCTCTGAAGTCCATTGGAATTTTGTTTGGCTTTGCTAGAAACAGTATTTCACTTCATGGCTGGAAACCAAGATTCCCGAATTCCATTCTTGGCCACCACAATGAACTTTATGGCCAAGCATAACCTACTACAATTTTCCCCTTCAGTTTGCTGTCTCTTGGAAGGGACAGTAGTGTTTTCCTTTGCTGCTAGCTGAGGTTATGATACACTAACGAATCTTTATTGAGAAATAATCAAATAACTGATGATGTTAGTGGGGAGTATATTTCTGTGTGTTCATGTCATTGTTGTATTTCAATAACCTCATGGTGTGAACCTGTTAGAAGTGATTGGTGCTAGGTTCTTGAAAGGAAGACGCCTCCTGAACCGTGCCTTGTATTACAGCTGATTAATTGTTAATGTTTTTTCTCATATTTTTTCATAGTGACTCTTGTAACATGTAGCTGCTAATAATCTCATGCTTTGAGGTAATTAAAACATGAAAAATGGATTGCCTTATTTTTTTCCTTAGCTCAATTCTCAGCTTTTTCCTGTAAGTGAAAAGCCATTTCTTTTCATGGTTAAATTAGGCATGTAAAATATTCCTTGTGAGTTGAAGGGAAATACTTGCCTTTCTAGGCAGGAGGCTTAAACAAGTTTGAGTGAGGGTTTTATAAAGTTTATAATCTGCTATTTGAGGTGCATTAGAGTAAAATGAGAAGAAATTTTTTTTAGATATATAAACAGAATATTGCATAATACAAGAATATGCCTCTTCATTTCATTTAAGAGAGACTTCTTGTAATCTATTTGTATCATTGAAACCAAATAAACATTCTATTTGTAACTCTATAGTTCATGGAACAAAAAGCGAAATTCAGGAGATACCTACAACATTTATGCTCTCAAGCTTCAGTTTGTCTTTTAAGACATTTGTAGCTGTATTTTGTAGGCGTTGTAAAAATTGTCCATATATAAGCTTAACCACAACTGGAAAGACTCAATAAAAGAATAACCTGTGGCTATTTATTGAAAGGCACATAAAAGCCAGAACCCCAGTATTGATGTTCTCAGAGATCTTTGTACCACACAACAGCTCAAACTGAAGTCTCATTTAAAGGGAAGTTCTCTCTTTTTTTTTTTTTTTAAAGGAAAAAAAATGTTGTATCTGTACTGTCAACAGCTCTCCTCCAGCATGCCTGTATTTGTTTTAGAAAATATCTTGTGCCACTACTATATTTAGTATAGTGTATATAAAATGTTAATAGACACTTACTTTCTTTTACATTTTTGAGATACGTACAAAGGCTCTTTCTGTCCATTTCAGAGCATCAGATCCTGCGAACTTAGTCCCTGGAGAGCTTTAAGAACCTCTGATGAGTAGGAAATAATTGATACAAGGATCTTTAAAGCAGTTGTTAAAAATGTTTACCCTGCTAGCTTGCTATAGCTCAGATACTCATTTTAAAGTATTACTTGCTTGAAATTCTAGGGGGAACACTTCTTTATGAAAGGTTCAGACAAATTCTTTCAGTTTCTTGGTTCCTAACCCAATGTTTTTTCCTTCAGAGAAGTTGCTAATGTAAAAACAGGAGAGGGGCTACGTAACCTAAGGTTAAAACCCATGCATCCCCTCTGAAAAATAAAATCTGGATGGGTTAAAATGTTGCAAATAAATAACAACAAAAAGGGTTTTTTGTGTGTGTATCCTATTTCAGCCCTCCTCCTAACATCTTTTAAGAAACAAATGTATTGTCCTTGCTCAAGTAAAATTGC
>VZTU01009899.1:5302-15850 GCA_013400835.1 Zapornia atra
TTTTGTCTTTTTTTTTTTTTCCTTTTCTGCTCACTCACACCTTGAAATTAAACAGCTATCGATCTAATCAAGTATGAGTGTACATAGAATTTGATGCCCATGGGAGCTACTATACTACAGGGAGACAGGCAGAGAAGGAAACAAAGGAAGAGGGAAGGAAGGAAGGAAGGAAGGGAGGGAGGGAGGGAGGGAGGAAGAAAGGAAGGAAAGAAGGAAGGAAGGCAGGCAGGCAGGCAGGAAGGCAGGAAGGAAGGAAGGAAGGAAGGAAGGAAGGAAGGAAAAGAAAGGAGCTCTTTGTTGCAATTATATTTTCCTAAGATCATACACTACAAATGCTGCTTCAGTAACTTGATGAGTCCTCAGTATTTGGGCTCTTTGTATGTTGAATTTCTTGTCTATTAGAGCAAGATTTTTCTTGCTTTTTTTCTTCCCTTCCCCTAACAATGCTCCTTTTCTCCTTTCAGTGAGGAAGCATTGTATGCAAAGAGGTCTACAAGGGAAACTAAGCTCCTTAGGGCTTTGCAAGTTTACAGGAGATTTGCAGTGTGAATTGGTACTTTGTTTCCTGGCATCTATATATTGAAAGTATGTAAAAGAAGTAATCTTTCAATATGATAATTAAACATTCTCATTTAATAGATTCTTTTCATTTTAAGAAGAGAGTACCAGAGATTGGGCATTTCTTCTCACCTCTGAACATAGGTGTTTTGCAAATACGTGTTTGGAATGAAAAGAGATGAGACACTTTTGTCTGAGTAATGGAGTGGTATTGAAGAGTGTAAAAATCTCTGTAATAATAAACTATGTAAAAAACTCCCTCCATATCACAGTAGTCTTTCAAGCCATTGACAGACCTGCAAGTCCCAGTACTACAAGCTCTACTGAAGCTAACTTCTGTGTATGTTAATCATTCACCACTTAGCAACAAGTGCTCAGTGAAAGAAAGGAGCAGTGAGGATATTGCACATCTTTCCCCATCACGGGGTTTTATCCACAGCAGGTATCCACAGCAGATGTCCCCATGTGAAAACATCCTCAGGTATTGCAGTTCATGCGACACCAACATGACTAAAATTTGCAGGGCCAAGAAAGTAACCATCTACAGGGTACACCACTCAGTAACAGCAAAACATGGCATTCAGAGAATGAGTGCCCTACAGAAAAGCCCAGCAAAACAATGTGGTTGCCGTATCAATGTATTTTTAAGGACAAGAAAGAGGAGGTCTGTCTTTCCATCAAAATTTTCAGTGGTGACTTCACCAAACAGGAGCTTAGTATTGTTTTTAAATAGTTCGCATATATTGTTTCACAGCTTTTAGAGAATACTTGGTCCACTGACTTTGAAATCCTGAAATGGGAGTGTCAAGAAGTATGGGTTGTTCCTGGACACAGCAGCAGTGATTGCCATGACTTCTAGAGCTTTTCTGACACTAATGCAGCAAGTGTCAGCAAGGACTGGACAGACTTGTCCCAGTTTGTTAATTTCCCTATATATACTTCTGAAGACTTTCCTCTTTTTAAAATAAAAATATATGATTTCCACCAACCAGAACACACAATCTCATGTGTGGTGTATTTCAAATGCCAGACTGTTTCGCTTCCTTTATTAGCAGAAAAAAACTTGGAAGTAAAAGCAAAACAAGCAATAAACAAGCACTCCCCCCATCTCCACCACCACCACCCGCAAGGAGGAAATCACATCAGGAGTCTGAATGTCTGATAAAACCCGTGGTCTGATCATAGTTTCTCTCCCCTTTGCCCCTTTGAGTACTGTCAGTTCTTACACGAGGGGTAGCAGTTGGTGCCCACCAACCGCAGGGGCAGCGTGGCGGTGACATCATGTTCCGTTAGTGCAGAAGAAGGGTGACCTCTACTGGATGAGCCACCGCTGTGCGCAACGGCTGCCCTGCTCCGCGGCACGGCGGCCAGCTCAAACTGGGTCAAGGACAGGGTCTTTAAGCCAGGAACGGTGGGGAAGAGAGAGAGCCCTGTGAGGGGGTGATGAACAAGGTCCAAACAAGGGGTCTGTGGTGATGTGGAAAAAGAAAGGACACATAAACAGCATAACAGGGCTTAAGTAGACTCACATCAAACGTTTGTATGTAAGCAAGGGAATACCTATATGGCAACATTGCAGGGGAAAAAACACAAAGCCTTTCTGGAAATTAGAATGCTGGGGTACCTCTCTGGAGTGGCCATACATGGTTGCAACATGGAGAACACAAAAATTAGAGATCTGTGTGGAGTTGCGGAGCTATGATCTTGTTGGGATCACAGAGGCGTGATGGGATGGCTTCCATTACTGGAGTGTTATAGTGGATGGATACAGGCTCTTGAGGAAGAATTCCCTGGAAAGACAAAGGTGGACAGTCGTCCTTTATGTGAGAGAGCAGCTGGAGTGCATGGAGTTCTACTTGGGGTTGGATGATGAGTAAGGAGCCTTTGGGGTAAGGATTAAAAAACCGACCAGCAGTCAAATTCAGCAAAAAGCTGGCAAGATAGTCCTGGACTGGAGCCCTTGCTCTGTGATGAGAAACTGTGGGAGCATGGTAGGTTCAGCTGGAAGAATCACAGAGTCACAGAATCACAAGATTGGAAAAGACCTTTAAGATCATCAAGTCCAACCATTCCTGTCCTAAGCTAAACCATATCCCTAAGTACCTGATCTGCCCTTGTTATAAACACATCCAGGGATGGTGACTCAACCCCCTCCCCAGGCAGCCTGTTCCAGGCCCCAACAATTCTTTCAGTGAAGACTTTTTCCTAATATCTAATCTGAACCTGCCCCAGCACAGCTTTGTGCCATCTTCTCTTGTCCTTTCTCCTATTACTTGGCTGAAGAGACCATCTCCCACCTCTCTACAACCTCCTTGCAGGTAGATGTAGGTGGGGAGGGAGCACCTATCAGCATCTCTAACATTGACAGAGGAGATGGAGAAATTGCAGTTGGGCTTTTCACAGTGGTGTGTGGCAGGAGGGTGAGAGGAAGCAGCAGAAGCAGAAACATGTAAGGCTCAAGCTGTCAAGCCTTTGTCATGATTACAAAAGTCAAAAAGTGAAACTGAGAAACAGAGATGTTATTCCATCTCCCAAACTCTGACTTGATAAATCCCTGAACAAACTGGTCTGCTCTTCTGGATTAGACACCTCCAAGGTCCCTTCTTACCTGGTTTATCCTTTGATCCCATCATTAGGAATATAGTGCTGGGAATAAAAATAGACGTGCTGAAATAGTGTGTGCTGTTAGAGAGGGAACACTGGGTAGAAAAGCAGAAGTGGCTGGTCTGATTCATAAATCCCAAAGTGTTTTCAGTGAAAAGAGGAGGAACAAAAAAGGATGACTGGAATGTAAAATGCAGGAAATACTGAAACTTTTTTGAAAAATAAGCCAAGTAGTGAGAGCACAGTATGGACTGACTTCAAACTGCACCATTTTAATCTGGCAGCATGCAGTAATAAAGGCTCAGTACTGTGTTTATGGATACGTAAGCAGTGGCAGTTAGGAGTCTGAAAGCACTATAACAAAGATGTTGGCAATAATAACTCTCTTTGGCTGCTTTAATTACTTGGCCACCATGTAATGAAGCAAGGTGAGTAATTGTTCCCAGATTTGATTGGCTGAGAGAAGGACTAGATAACTCTGTAGCCCAGGTACCTTTTGTGGCACTAATAAAAATCCTTGGTGTTCTTAATTGTGCTCAAGCTATAGTGTGCTAATTATTTCACTGTGTATGTTTACACAGATGCAGGTAAGGGGGACAGAAATTAGAATCCGCTGATCTAAGATTGCACTGGTTTTGGCTGGGATAGAATTAAATGTCTTCATAGTAGGTTGCACAGGACTACTTTTTGAATTTCTAATTAAAGCAGTGTTGATATCACAGGGATATTTTAGTTATTGCTGAGAAGTGCTTACACAGCATGAAGAACTTTTCTGCTTCTCACACTGCCCCAGCAGTGAGTAGGCTGGGGGTGCACAAGGTGAGAGGGGACACAGCTGGGACAGCTGACCCCAAATGACCAAAGGGATATATCACATACCATATAGCATCATCCTCAGCAATAAAACTGGAGGCATGTGGAAGTTGATGAGGGTTGCCATTGCTCAGGGGCTAGCTAGGCACTCGTCAGTTGGTGGTGAACATCTGATGGTGAAAAGCTTGTAAGCAGTGTCTATCCTAATTCATGCCGTACAACGGGTTTTGTATGAACAGTTTCGGGTTCCTTGTTATGTGTTTGCCTGCCATTGTGGCACATCAAGGTGCATGTGAAGATGATGTGCTTTGATGGAGGCTCTCCTAAGTGTTGTGAATCCTTTGCGCTGCTGTTACAGTAATGATGACGGGCACGGTGTTTAATGAAATTCAGTCCGTGCTTTCAGAGTCATAGTGGTCTCCAGTTACACAGGTGTGACAGCCCTACAAGCCAAGGTTTTTAGCAGTTTAGTTACCCTGCCATATGTTGAGAAGGAAGCGGTCTCTGACTGTACAGTTTTCTGACATCATGTCAGTTTGGGTGGTGAGTTAGCTGTGTGATCAGGTTGTCTGACACTAGGATGCCCTCTTGTACTGTGGGTGTTGCAGCCACTCTCTAATGATGTGTAAGGTCTCAGGCTGTGTAGCTTCAGGCCCACCTGGCACATCTGGGAAGTGACCTTTAACTTAAGTGCCTGGCATCAGGCTCCCTTGTGGATCCCATACATTTCATGGATCATGTTGTACTGACTTTTAAGTTGAAGTGAGGATTTTTTTTCTCCATACGTGATATTTTCTGCTGTTCTATGCAGAACTGTGAAAGTACCTCATTTCTTAAGGGCCTTGGCCTTTCTGTCAGTTTTCTGGAGTTTGTTAAGCACTGGCCTGGGGCTAGTAGGTGTCTGGAGTCTCCTTCCTCTTCTCTTTCTTGCTTCTCTGATCCTGCAGCTGAAGTTTTAATATGCCTCCACCTCCCACATTCCTTTCTCATTGCAAATAGATCATGTAAAATCATGGGCAGTAACTGTTGAAAAACAGTTGCTTGAGTAAATTAGTTAAGAATTGATTGCAGGATTGCTGCCTAGGTCATTCTCTCTGGGAGGCATAGCATTTCATTTTCAGATGCCCTATACCATTTCAATGCAGATGTCAGAATATTTATTTTTATTCTATTCTGAGAAATATTTTGAGAGGACGAGCATGGGATCAGGAAAATGCACATAGAAGTATCTCTTTAGAGATATCTTTAGAGATACTTCTATGTTGGGCATACTTATTGTTGGGGATTTTAGCTGAGAAATTCATTAACGAAGCTTGCACAGAATTATTGTAAATCTTCTTTACAAGGTTATATGTGTATTTTTCTTTTAACTGGGTCAATTTTGTCTGCTCTTTATTTTTTTTCCTAAGTTCACTAGCTTTTCAAAAAGAAACTGTGAATTCAGGATGCACTGAAACAAAAGGGAATAAATCCCCGCATATGAGCAAGAAAAGTGTATAAATAGAAGAATCCTCACAATACGTTAGAAAGTTGTTGCATGGAATAGATGGGTATAAAAATGTATACATTCCAATCATGCAAACTGTAAATCTTGCCATTTTTAAATACTTCAAACAAAGTTTTGCATACCTTTCTTTATTTTTGTTTCTTTCTACATTAGCTGTTATTGGTTGCTTTAAAAGTGGTATTCTATTGAAAACAATAAGGTTTTTTGTCCTTTGAATTATGACACATTCTTTGCAATTGAGGAAGTGTGATTAGAATGTATCATCTTGTAAATACTAACTCGCTGTAAATCAAACACGTACAATTGCTCAAACTTCAGTGAAGGTATAGGCTTGTGTAACACTCAAACTCCATTTGACTAGTTCAGGTAGAATGGCCATTAACAGCTGGCTTTGGAGTTTTATTATAATCTTTAAAACAAAATTATAGTGATATAAAGCTTTCATAAGTTTAACGCTCTTACACACATTTAACTATCACAACAGATTTATTCTAAGTTTTAAGTTTTCATTTTATACCCTTAATGTTGGAGTAATTCACTGATATTCCTGCACAAGTTTTAATCTGTTGATATTATTCAAGGATAATATCAGTTTTGTTTTACAATGATATATAATCAGAAAATATATAATTTTCTTAATGTGATAAATTTCACTTGGTACTGAAAATTATGATTGTAGAATCACCCCATTACAATGTCTTCAACATAAACTAGGCTGATTTACATACTGAAACTTGAAATATTTCCTATACAAACTACAGGCTTGAAATAATTGCTATATTTTCTTCTTTGGTACTTTAAAATTAATGTTAGTTGATTAATAAAGCATATACCTTTAGCAATAGCCTGTATTACATTTTTAGCCTGATCCATTTTGAATTCATTTGTTCTATGCCTTTTGGTAATAAATGCCCTGTAACAGTGCATAAGATAACAACTTACAAACCACAAAACTTATTAAAATCCCTCCATAAAGCAAAGTGAGAGTTATACAAGAAACATGTTTTGTTACACCACAGTCTGTGCCCTTAGTTCAGGAAAAAGTTTAATTATAAGATCAGAGAAGAATAAAATGTTAGGAGTATATATAATTTCCTATAGAAGGAAAAAAAATGTTTGTATCTTGTATATTCTGAAGACAGATAAATTGCATGTCTTGATTTATGTCCAATCAAAATCTGACTCTGAAAATTATTGTCTCTTAATATTAACCACAGTTGGCAATGCAACTGCTACCTCTGAGTTAGTCCAAGATTGGGATTTAAATGCCAACTCAACAGGAGTAAAACCACTTACAAAATCTTTGCTCTGTAGAGTACAAACTACAAAAAAAGTAAGGACAAGCGGTCTACTGACCTCTTTGGGTACACACTGAAGAAAGATGTCCCTACACCTCACAGAGAAACCCATGGTGGAGTGGGTGCCCCCTGAAGCCCATGGAAAAAGGCCGAGACCCCACCTGCAGCCCGTGGACAGGCCCCACGCTGGAGCAGGTAGAGATGTACAGAAGACTCTGTGACCCGCGATAGAACAAGCCAGCACTTGAAGCCCGTGGAGAGAGACAGGGACACAGAGATGAGCGAGAGAGAGAGATCAGTGGCGGATCAGGTTTGCTGAGGGGGTGGCTTGTGACCCCATGGAGGACCAGGCTGGAGCAATCTGGGCCTGAGAGACTGAGAGACATTCTATGATTTATGACTGCACTCCATAGAAGTGACCCACACTGGGGCAGCTGGTGAAGAGTTGAAGTCCCATGGGAAAGGATTCACATTGGAGAGGATCGTGGAGTACTCTCTCCCATGGGTGGAACCCCACGGTGCAGCAGCAGAAAAGCGTGAGGAATATGTCGTCTCCCTTCCTGGCCAAGAAGGAAAACAACTTTTCAGGAACTGACCAAAGCCCTGATTCCCTGCACCTCCCTGTGCCACAATGAGGGGGAAGACTAAAGTGACATCTACTAAGAAGGGAGGGGTGGGGGGAGGTGCTTTAAGATCTGGTTGCACTTCTCATTACCTGACTGGTTTCCCTGGGGGTGTAGGGTAGTGTAATAAATGAGAGANGACTGGTTTCACTGGGTGTGTAGTGTAGTGTAATAAATGAGAGAGAGTTTTCTTTCCTTTATTCTGTGCTGAGTCTGTTTTGCCCGTTACATTCATTGTGGAATGATCTCTCCCTGTCCTTATCTTGACTTTTAAGCCTCTCAATATACATTTTCTTCTCTGTCCAGCTGAAGAGGGGAGTCATAGAATGGCTTTGGTGCATGCCTGGTGTCCAGCAAGGGCCAAACCACCACAAGGGTGTTTCAGGGACAAAAGCTATCTAATAACTAACCTTGCACTATTCTACCTATGTTGTTTATGGTAAAGCCACAGTTTACCATTTGCTTGGTAAGAACTGATTTACTGTATCATATCTCACTCAAAACATCAAATCCCACGTAGGACATAATATAGAATCCTAGAATCCTAGAATGGGTAAGGTTGGAAGGGATCTTTAAAGATGGTCTATTCCAACCCCCCTGCAGTAAGCAGGGACATCTTCACTAGATCAGGTCGCTCAGAGCCCCATCAAGCCTGACCTTATATATGTCCTGGGTTGGGGCCTCCACTACATCTCTGGGCAGTCTGTTCCAGTGACCTACCACTCTCATATTGAAGAACTTTTTCCCAATATCCAACTTAAATATACCCTTTACTAGTTTAAAACCATTACTCCATATCCTGTTTCTACATGCCCTGGTGAACAGTTCTTCCCCAGCTTTCTTATAGGCACCTTTCAGGTATTGGAAGGAGACTATAAATATTTGTTATTCCTTCTTCAAATGAGCATAGAGATTCTATTTAGTAAAATATGCAATAAACTTTGTAAATGATCAATCACTTTCTTAGAAGCTGTAAAATGTGATTCAGTTTCTTGGAAAAGTTAGTGTTGTATTTCCAAACTTAAAATCCCCCAGTATTTTAAAAGAACTGTATATAATAATTCTAAATTCCCTAATAATAATTCCCCAATAAAGAATTTGTTTGTTTGTTTGTTTGTTTGTGTGTTTGTTTTTTCTTCTTTGTTAGAGCTGTCTGCATTGGAAGCCAAAGAATCAAAGAAAATGATATGAAATCAAATGTAATTTGGCATAGCACTGATTAGAACACCTATTTATTTAATTACTGTGATATAGGTGGACTTGTTTATTGTAAAATACATCCTAGTTCACAGTAATAAGATATAATACAAATGATAAAAATTCTATGGAGAAAACTTACATGCTACACACTCCTAACTAATTTTAAATTAGTACTTTAATTATTAATAATTATTAAATTAGTACTTTATGTGATATATTTTTGCTACAGGTCTTAAAGAGAATTTATAGGTGGGAAATTATAAAAAATCATAATATGCCTATGAAGGAAATAATGAACCTTAGATGACTACATACTGATAGAATGCTAAAATAATTCTAGATATCTTATTCTATACTGTATAGCATCAAGACCAGACAATTTTTTGTTTGTTTTTAGTGTTCATTACATGTTTTTGCAAAGAACAGGCAAGCTTCATTCCAAACTATGTTATTCTAGATCTCTCCTATTATGTGTCTTTAAGGAACAAACAGCCTTTTCCCTGGACTTTTTTGCTTTTCAATGACCTTCATTTCCATCTTCTATTGTGTTCTGAGGACAGCAAGCCATGTTCACTCATATGTCATGCGAATGTTTGTGACATTTAGGTTCCTAAGAAGAGTTTTATGTGTCATCATATATTTGGCCTATTGAAATTCACGTTCGTATTAAGTCTTTTTCATTCCATTTCCCTATCCATCTGCCCTGTTTTACTTTGTACTTTGGTTTGTAGGTCTGAAACATAAATTAAATTCCATGTATACATTTAAATTATATCTTTCCTATGTAAACTGTCAGTAGAAGGTCACTGCTGCACAGTGTTTAGCAGTGCTCCTGCATCCCAGGCAGTTGCTTTTCCATACTGATTTTCTAGAAGTAGCAATTACATAATTTTCAGTGAACCACAGAAGATAAGTAGTACCTTAGCAATAACTTCGTGTATTGTTTATGTGCCCTACAGTCACAAAAACACACAGTGGCAAGACTTTTGTGCTATTTCAAAGACTGAACCTATGGAATATGTGATGAATCATACATGATACTGTAATTGTGCTATACTCAACTAAGTTTGCCTCACAGCATTAACGTGTTTTCCATATAGAACGAAGCATGAATCCACTTGATTTTAAGCACAGTCGTTTAACTGTAGAAGAGGTATGGAACTGCAGTGAACGTAATATGACTTACTCGCACGAATTTCAAAATACTTGAAAAAGCTGTGGTGTTAATTCAACACTGCACTGGTTTCAGCTGGGGTAGAGTTAAATTTCTTCATAGCAGCTGCTATGGGGCCAGGTTTTGGGTTTTGTTGAAAATAGTGTTGATAACACAGGGATGTTTTAATTACTGCAGCACAGTGTCTGCACAGTGTCAATGGCTTTTCTGCTCACGCCACCCCATCAGTGAGTGGGCTGCGGGGGAGGATGCAGCTGCAACAGCTGACCCGAACAGAGGAAATGGATATTCTATACCATATGTGTGGTGGTTTGACCCTGGCTGGAGGCCAGATGCCCACCAAAGTTACTAAATCACTCTCCTTTTCAGCTGGACAGGGGAGAAAATATATATTGAGATGCTTAGGAGTTGAGATAAGGACAGGGAGAGACCATTCTGCGATTAGCATCATGAGTAAAATAGTCTCAACAGAATAAAAAAGAACTTAATTTATTACTGTAATTANTCAACAGAATAAAAAAGAACTTAATTTATTACTGTAATTAATTAATGTTATTTAGAATTGTAATTTATAACACTACACTACACACCCAGAGTAAAACCAAATTCGGGTAATGGGAAGTAAACTGAGATCTTAAAACACATCCCCCTACCCTTCCCTTCTTAGCAGACTTCACTTTAGTAATGATTTCTCTCCCTTCTTACCCCCAGGACGGCACAGAAAGAGGGCAGGGGCAGAGAATAGGGACTTCAGTCTGTTCCTCATGGGAT